>BSBK01007728.1:0-95000 GCA_027943335.1 Chamaecyparis obtusa
ATTTTGGGTGAATTCACTTTTCGGGCCAAATTCATTCCTCCCCAAAAGTTTAACCCACTATTGTGGGTTCACGCACTCTGAAGAGATAAGTTTAAAAGACTTGAGTAAAAACCCCAAAGATGTATAGGAGAGAAGTACCTGAGTTGAACAAGGAAATTTTCTCAGCATGGCAAAGCAGAATGAGATTGTATCTATCTAGGATTGGAGAATTTGAACTGATTCTTTTGGATAATTTAATACCTATGCACCATTACTTACTGGACCAATCAAAATTGATAAGATGAAAGAAAAGAAGGAACACAACTTGGTAATGATATAGACTGATTTGTCTCTGACCGATGCTAAATTTAATGATAAGGATTGTGTTAATTCAAGAGAGATGTGGGATAGTGATGAAGGGTGCTCCCCTTAATACCACAACCACATAAGAGAAATAGAGAAACAACAACAATAATAGGTAAGAACAGAAAATTGGCTTCTTATTATCTCCACAAATGTGGAATTACAAACTTTCAGAATTACAATATACAAAGCCACATGGGCATTCCCTTACAATATTCTTTAGGACAAAGCCTCGAATCAATACCCATATCTACTACCTAGAACTATTCTGAACTACCTAAGAAAATAATACAGCCTTCCTTATATAGGCAATTATCCACCGCCTGGGAAGGTTCCAAAATTTTAGCCAATAAGGCCGACCAAACTTAGAATTATTTTATTTTACATTTTATTACATCATAGTCGGCTCAAAATAACTTTTGAAACCCAAACAAAAATTATTTTCTACCATTTCAGGTGGCCCAACTTCCGAAGACCATAAGTCATCACCAGTTGACCCGCTCGGCTATTATAACCCCATTTCGGAAACACCACCAAGCGCTCTACAGGCTTGACCCGCACAAGCGCCCGTCACCCAAATTTTTGACCTCATCCGGGGCCTCTAAAGCCTTCAAAACTGAGTTGAAGTTTCTGTATCCTGCTGCCAATACCGAAAATCTTCAATATCTTCAAAACTACACCTGATCTAGCCATGAAACTTTGCTGGCAGACTTATATGACCAAAATGAACCTCCAAGAAAGAAATCAGATCATTCTGAGCACATACAAAAATTACCAAAAATAGTAACTTTCCATAAATAGCAGCTCTGCACAAAATAGCCCTTATTGAATATAAAAATAGAAATATTTTTGGGTGATGCAAGATTGCTCTTACACCCAGGATGCTCCTGCATCAGACACCCGGGTAATTTGAGAAGTGACCCTGTCACGACTCAGGCATGCAGAGGAAAACCAAGACGGTTAACCTCCTCCTTTGTTAGCCATGATGAATCTTCAACAGGTCATCCTTTCCACTTGACCAGATATTCTTCATATGTCCTGTTCCTTGTGCTTCTACCAACATGACTGTCCAGTATATCTTCGATCTCCTTAGTGTCTAAACTAGTTGTTGGAATACTCCACTGTCCTGCTGTGATCTCATCTTCAACACCTCCTTCATGATACTCTGTCAGATCTGAAATGTTTAAAAACTAGTGAAATATTTAGCCAGTAGGCAATTCTACCTCATATGCATTTCCTGAATCATGTTTCTTCAGTATCCTACATGTCCAAACTTCTTCATTTTCAGCTTGTTATATGTACCAACTGGAAACCGCTCCTTCCGCAAATGAACCATGACTTTATCACCACCTGAAATTCCTTATACCTCCTTTTCTCATCTGCCTTAGCCTTATACTGTGCATTCATCTTGGTAGTATGCTTCCTCATCTCTCATGGATGTTCTTCAAGTGTTCTGCAAAATCTTTAGCTTCAGCACTACTTATTTCTCCTTTATCTATCTTCCTTAATTCAGATGCATTTCTTGGACTACTTCCATATACAATTTGGAATGGTGATTTACCAGTGCTCCTATTGACAGAATTATTGTATGCAAATTCTGCCTGTGGTAAAATCAAATCCCATCCTGTTGGCTTATCTCCAACCAAACATCTCAGGCAAATTTCCCAAACTTCTATTCTACCCACCTCTGTCTGTCCATCAGTCTGTGGATGATGTGATGAACTGAACTTCAAATCTGTCTTCAACTTCTTCCACAATGTATGCCAAAAATATCCAACAAACTTAGTATCTCAATCTGAAACTATGGTCTTTGGCAAACCATGAAGTCTCACTACTCTTTGAAAAACAATTCTGCTACATGAACAGCATCATTAGTCTTCTTGCAGGGAATGAAATGTGCCATCTTTGAAAATCTGTCAACCACCACAAAAATTGAATCATGTCCCCGCTGAGTCCTCGGTAAACCAAGAACAAAGTCCATGCTGATATCCTCCCAAGGCTTCTCTGGTACAGGTAATGGCTGATACAATCCTGTATTCTGCTTCACGCCTTTCGCCATCTGACATACTCTACAACTCTGTACAAACTTCTTCACATCTTGCTGCAACTACGGCCAATAATAATTCTCACTAACCAAACCAACGGTTTTATCATGACCAAAATGTCCAGCCAATCCTCCACTATGCTTCTCCTTGATGAGATTCTCCTTCATAGAACTTCATGGAATGCACAACTGACTCCCTCTGAATAGCATATCATCTTGGATGATGAATTTAACCATTTCATCCTATCTAGAGTAACAGGTTCTGTACAAGCTTTCCAAGCTTCACCAAAATCAAGATCCTCTGGATATAAATTCTTGAGTTCCTTGAACCCAACCACTTCAATCTGCATTTCTGTCAGCAATAGTTGCCTTCTGCTAGAGCATCTGCAACCCTATTAGACTTTCCACTCCTGTGTTTCAAAACAAATGTATAACTCTGCAAAAACTCAACCCATTTCAAATGCCTCTGATTGAACTTTCCTTGACTATTCAAATATTGCAAAGCTTGATGATCAGTATACAAAACAAACTCCTTAGGAAGCAGATAATGTCTCCACTTTTTTAATGCCTGAACTATAGCATAAAATTCCTGATCATAAACAGAATACTTCCTCTTGGCATCATTAACTTCTCACTGAAATATGTAACAGGTTTACCTTCTTGGCTCATAACAGCTCCTATTGCAGTACCACTAGCATCACAATCTACTTGAAACACCTTATTAAAATCTGAAAGTGCTAAAATAGGTTGTTCTGTAACTTTTTGTTTCAATAATTGAAAACTCTTTTCTGCCCCATTAGTCCACTTAAACTCTTTTCTATCCCCTCTCATTGTTTCAGTCAAGGGTCCACAAATACTGCTAAAATTTTGGATAAACTTTCTATAAAAGCTAGCCAAACCATGAAAAGATCTTACCTCAGTAGCACTCCTTGGAGTAGGCCATTCAAGGATAGCATGTACCTTCTCTGGGTCCATTTTTAGACCTTCTGCTGAAACTACAAATCCTAAATACACTAACTCTTTCTTCACAAAACTGCACTTCTTCAAATTAATCAACAATTTCTCTTCTCTCAGCTTCTCAAATACCATACGAATATGCATCATATGCTCCTCCAATGTCTTACTAAAGATCAAAATATCATCTAGGAAAACAATGACAAACTTACCCAGAAATTCTTTCAGAACCTCGTTCATGAGCCGCATGAAAGTGCTCAGTGCATTGGTTAGCCCAAAAGGCATGACTAACCACTCATACAGTCCTTCCTTTGTCTTGAAGGCAGTCTTCCATTCATCTCCTTCTCTGATCCGAATCTGATGATATCCACTTTTTAGATCTATCTTTGAAAAATACAAAGCTCCACTCAAACAGTCCATAATATCATCCATTCGTGGCAATGGAAACCTGTACTTGATTGTGATCTTATTTATTGCCCTAGAATCTGTACACATCCTCCATTCTCCATTCTTCTTTTGTGCTAATACCGCTGGTACAGCATAGGGACTCAGACTCTCACAGATCATTCTTTTCTGTAATAGTTCATGTACTTGTCTGTTCAACTCTTCACTTTCTGCTGGTGTCATTCTGTGTGCTGCCTTGTTTGGCAAACTGGCTCCTGGAATCAAATCCATCTGATGACTGATCTTCCTTACCGGTGGTAATCCATCAGGTACATTATCAGATACAATATCCTAAAACTCATTCAACAAATCTGCAACCTCTATAGGTACATCCTCTACTTCTTCTTTACCAGCTTTTGGAATTAAAGCAAAATACACATGCTCATGCCTCATACCATCTAGGAATTTTCTTGCATCAACAAATGTTATTTTTGCATTACCACATACCTTTTCTTCAGTCTCCTTCAATGGTTTTAGCTTATGTCGCACTCCATCCTTTGTCATTGAATAGGTATTCGCACGACCATCATTTACAGCACATCTGTCAAACTGCCATGGTCTACCCAACAACATATGACATGCATCCATAGATATGATATCACATAGTACCTCATCTTGGTACCCACCAATCTTGAACTTCACCAGGCATTGTTCATTGACCATGACCTTGTGGTCATCCTGTACCCAGGCAATCCGATATGGATGTGGGTGTTTCTGTCTCTTGAGCTTCAAATTTGTCACCATCTCTTCTGACACCAAATTGTCAGTGCTTCCACTATCAATAATCACATCACAACATTTACCTTCACACTTGCACCTGGTGCGAAACAGGCTCCTCCTTTGCTCAGGTTCGTTCTCACCACTCAATAGGACTCTTCTGTTAATCAACGTTTCTCCTTTTTCAGCATCTTCAGAATTTGATGATCTGACATCTTCATCTACATGTGCAACTCTGGCCTGGCCTTCATTTCTCCTATCTATTCTACCTTGGCGCTGAGGACATTCAAATGCCCTATGACCTTCTTCTCCACAGTGAAAACATGTTCCATGGAAGCCACCTCTTCCAGATCCTTGTCCTCTTCCTCTTCCTCTCTGATCTCTATTATTCTGATCTTGGAAGTGATTGGAATTATTTCCTCGCTAATTTTGACTGCTACTGGCCTCATCCTTCTTTTTCGGATCTTCATTTCGGCCACCATATGACCGTCCACCAGATCATCCACCGTGACCTCTTCCATTTTGTCTGCTCTCGAACTTCTTGTTCAACTTTTCCTCTACTTTTAGGGAAAATTGGTATGCCTCCTCAATACTGTTCATTCGAACCAGATTCAACTCCTCCTGAATGCTTGGCCTTAACCCATTAAGGTATCGGGCAACTTTCTCCTTATCAGCTTCGGCATGGCCTGTTCTGATGAGGAGTCGATAGAACTCTTCTGTATACTCCTGAACAGATTTTCCTGCTTGCTTCAAACTTTGCATTTTCTTCAGTAGGTCAAGCTCATAATCAACAAGAATGAACTGTCGCTTCAATTTTTCCACCATCCGATCCCATCTTGTGATTTTATCTTTCCCTCTTCTATTTCGCTCCAATTGAATTTCTTGCCACCAGATCTTCGCATGACCTTTCAGTTTGGCCTTCACAAATTTGACCCTATCAGGATCCTCAACATCTTCATACTCAAAATACTCCTCACATTCATTGATCCAGTCGATCAATTCCTCTGGGTTAAGATTTCCAAAAAATGTAGGAACCTCAATCTTAGGTCTTTTCCCAATCTTGGAAATCGCCCGAAAAAGTCTTTCTTCCTCCTGGTTCACAATTTCAGCTTCTCCTTCTTGATATTCTTCTTCGGCTTCATCCTCGCTTTCATCTCTGACATTAAGATTCATTCCTCTGCGAATCTCTTCTTGCAATGCTCACACTTGTCTCTGCAGCTCTCTAACCTCAGGTGTTACAACACCAGCTCTTCCGCCACATTCCCTTTGTGGAGGCATTTTCGCGATGCACGCTGAAACCCTAACCACGGTCCTGGTGCACACTGCCTCACAGTCGACGATCTATTTACACACTCAAGAAAACCTGCTTTGATACCACCTGATGAAGGGTGCTCCCCTTAATACCATAACCACATAAGAGAAATAGAGAAACAACAACAATAATAGGTAAGAACAGAAAATTGGCTTCTTATTATCTCCACAAATGTGGAATTACAAACTTTCAGAATTACAATATGCAAAGCCACATGGGCATTCCCTTACAATATTCTTTAGGACAAAGCCTCGAATCAATACCCAGATCTACTACCCAGAACTATTCTGAACTGCCTAAGACAATAATACAGCCTTCCTTATATAGGCAATTATCCACCGCCTGGGAAGGTTCCAGACTTTTAGCCAATAAGGCCGACCAAACTTAGAATTATTTTATTTTACATTTTATTACATCATAGTCGGCTCAAAATAACTTTTGAAACCCGAACATAAATTTTGAATAAAATTATTTTCTGCCATTTCATGTGGCCCAACTTCCGAAGACCATAAGTCATCACTAGTTGACCTACTCGGCTATTATAACCCCATTTCAGAAATGCCACAAAGTGCTCGACAGGCTTGACCCACGCAAGCGCCTGTCACCCAAATTTTTGACCTCATCCGGGGCCTCTAAAGCCTTCAAAACTGAGTTCAAAGTTTCTGTATCCTGCTGCCAATACTGAAAATCTTCAATATCTTCAAAACTACACCTGGTCTAGCCATGAAACTTTGCTGGCAGACTTATATGACCAAAATGAACCTCCAAGAAAGAAATCAGATCATTTTGAGCACATACAAAAATTACCAAAAATAGTAACTTTCCATAAATAGCAGCTCTGCACAAAATAGCCCTTATTGAATATAAAAATAGAAATATTTTTGGGTGATGCAAGATTGCTCTTACACCCAGGATGCTCCTGCATCAGATAGGCTTACACTTATATATGGTAGAGATCAGCATGTATAAAATGCCAAGGTTGATAGTCTCATATGAAAGTATCATGAAATGATAATGAAAGATAAAGAGTATATTGCTCAGTATAGTTACATAATTAAGGAATTTGTTAGTGTTATTAGAGGTGTTGGTATATATTTAACCAATGAAGAAGTGGTAAGTAAAATTATGAGAACTCTATCTTCCAAATATGCTATTAGAGTATCTTCTGTTAAGGATTTGGGATCCATACCAAATAATGTTGTTACTCTTGAAGCCTTAATCGGTAAACTGATTGCATTTGAGCTTAGAAATTATGACAATCATCTACCAACCATTGAAACTGCCTTCAAATCATCTGTGAGTATTGGAAATTCATGAATAGAAAGATATAATAATAGTAATTCATATGGAAATGAATATGACAATATCGTAACTGAAGAGAAAGAAAAAATATGAATTAGAAGCACTGCTGGCTAAGTGACTTCCTAAAAGTAAAGGAAAGTATAAAGGCAAATTACCCTTGAAATGTTTCAATTAAAATAAGATTGGTCACATTTCATCTAGATGTTCTAAAAATGACAAGAATGATAAGAATGACATAAGAGACAACTAACATCGAATATTTAGAGATTATAAGGATAAAGCTAAGAAATCTTGCTACCTAGTCGAGGAAGGTGTAACCCATGATGAATATAATGATATAGAATAAATTCATGAAGTTGTCTATGTTGTTTGTAAAGGAATAATCAGATGAAGAAAAGTATGAAGATGAAAAAGAACTTGTTTCTCATATAAGTAAACCCGATAAATGGATTATTAATAGTGTATATTCACATCATATGACTAGTGATATTGACAAGTTTGAGAAACTAGAAGAATATGATGGATGACTTGTCAGATTTGGAAATGATGCTCCATGTCATGTAAAAGGTAATAGATCCATTGTATTAAGTGAGAAGATGGGACGTGATGATGCTTATTGGGTTAAAGGTCTAAATTATAATTTATTAAGTGTTGCACAACTAAAAAATACTAGCCACAAACTATAATTTCAGAATAGAAAGGTGAATATTTATGCTACTCATGGAGATATAATTAGAACTAGTGAACAATCAGAATGTAATCTATTTTATCTTAATAATGATACTGAGAGTTGCATGTTTGTGAAAACTGAAGATTTATGACCTAATGTCATAAAATAATTTGTCATGTAAATTTTGACAACATGATTAAAGTCATCAAAAAGAATAGAATTGTAGGTCTACCAAAATTATGCAAACCTAACAAGGTGATGTGCAAGGAATGCCAGATTGATAAGATGACTAAATATAGTTTTTTCAAGAAAATCCTTTTCATCAAATGATATTTTAAAATTAGTTGACACTGACCTTTGTGGTCCTATGAAGATATAAAGTTATTATAGAGATTGGTATTTCATTTTTTTTGTTGATCACTACTCAAGAATGATGTATGTTATATTTTCAAAGGAAAAGTATGATACATTCCAAATGTTTAAGTGATATAGTGCTAGAGTTTAAAATGAAATAGGTAAATAACTAAAATATTTAAGATCTTCAATAGAGGAGGTGAAATTATCTCTCATGAATTTACTGCATTTTGTAATGAGAATGGAATCAAAAGACAAGTATATGCAGTGAGGACTCGACAACAAAATGGAATAGATGAAAGAAGGAATATATATATATATATATATATATATATATATATATATATATATATATATATATATATATATATATATATATATATATATATATATATATATATATATATATATATATATATATATATATATATATAGTTGACTATGTTATAACTTTGTTGATTGACAAAAAAATTGCACAAACATTTTGGAGAGAAGTCATAAGTACTACAGTTTACACTCTCAACTTAGTATAGTTAAATACAGGTACCAAGAAGACACCCTATGAGCTTCGGGATGGTCATACACCAAATGTAACTCACTTAAAAAATTTTGGAAGTAGGTGTTACATACTGAAAGATGTTAGAAATGGAAAGTTTGACTCTAAAGGAGATAACAGTATAATCCTAGGTTATTCATCAAAAAGAAAGGCATATAAATGTTTAATCAAGGCTACTGACAAAATTATTGAAAGTGAAAATGTGAGGATTGATGAGTTTGCAGAAAGGAATGAAGAAGATAGAAAATAGGAACGTGAGGATTACAAAAGATTTGTTTATGTATAGTCTAAGGTAATTTGGTTAATACAAATGAGCTGAAACAAGAAGAAACTGATGAGAAAGATGAGCCTCTACCAAGAGATGAGAACATTGATGAACAAACTACCGAGCCTGTATTATCAAAATATTTGAGAAGACACCACTCACTGAGCAGAATAATTGGAGGCAACAACGCAAGAGTCATGACAAGAAGTAAGTTAACAGATAACACATGTTTGATTTCTGAATTTGAGCCAAGATTAGTTCAGGATACACTAGGAAATGAAGACTGGATTAATGCTATGAAGGAGGAAATTGATCAAATTGAAAAGAATGATACTTAGTCAATAGTACCAAGACCTAAGAATAAGAAAATGATAGGAATAAAATAGATTTTAAGAAATAAACTCAATGAGAAAGTAGATGTGATTAGAAATAAAGCAAGATTAGTCTACAAAGGATATCCGCAAGAAGAAGGTATTTACTATGGTGAGACATTTTCCCCTATTGCTAGATTAGAGGAAGTAAGAATATCACTTGCATATGTTTCCTTTAAAGGATTCAAAGTTTATCAAATAGATGTTAAGTCCACATTTTTTAATGGAATTCTTGAAGAAGAAGTGTACATTGAACAACCTGAAGAATTTGTTCAAAATTCTAACAAGGATATGGTTAGATCAGTTATTGTCTTGTCATTGATGTCAAGCAATTGATTTCTGGTTTATATTATGTTTACATATCATTCAATATATGATATGAGTTAAATGACTTAATACGAAGAAGAAATGAGATGTTGTGAAGTTGAAGAACTTAATTGGGCAACTAATACATATCTGACAATGTTAAGGTTATGTTGATATTATTGTTTTCTACCTAATATATGATTATGTTAAGTCAGTAAAGCATGGTAATGAAGATTTGTTAAGTTAGTAAGTTTAACTATTTTGGATGTCGAGCATTAAATGTCACTAGGGAAAGGTAAAAGTTAAAAAGGAAGTGATTTAGTAAAGTGAGAGAAAGTCAAGATATCGAGTAGGAAATTTATAGGCACCGATTGAACTTAACCAAAATTGAGATTTATACACTGAGCAAGCAACACGAATTAAATACAAAGATCGGAATGACATTTAATGATTAGCTATGATGAGATGGATTGTTATGATGATGAGGAAAGTGAGTTAAGAGATGTAAGATTATAAGAATTCAAGATGAAGATCTACAACAAGATCTAAATGAAAAAAATAAAAAGGAACAAGTTTAACAAAAAGTTCAAGTTCAGAGGTGAAAAGAAAATGTGTTATATCGAGATCTAGATATAGTGAATAAGTTTAAGAAATGAATTAGATGGCTAAGATTGATCAAAGGAAAATTTAATAGAGAAGATTAAGAGGAAAAAAATTTGTATATAAAGGATTGTTTTGTATGGACAAATGGATAGAAAAGTAAAGAGTTGATAAGTCACTGACTGAAGCAGTGAAGAGAGAACAAAGAGATTCTGAGTGGAAAAGAAAGATTTGATGAAGTGTTGAAGCTAGTGGAAAGAGGATAATTGAAGTGAAGATTGAAGAACACACAAAGAATCTGGTTAAGCAAAGATAGTTACAAATTTATAGGTCAATTTATATTTACTATTGGTTATTAGTATTTGTAACAGAGAAATCTCTTAACAAGATAGATTTAACAAATTCTTATTGTAAAATCCTTGAAAAATGTGACATTCTAGAAAGAGTGTTTAAAGTCCTCTAACAAGGCCACTCCTAACAGACTAAAGATCCTAATAGATATGAGGTAAATCCCTTGACTGGGTCATGCCTGATAGTATGTATTGTAATATTTAACTAGATTGGCTCTTAATCAGGCATACTTTAGAAGAGTATTTTCTTATTGGGTGACAATTCCCATAATGGTTTTTCCCAAAGTTGGGTTTCCAAATTAAATAATAGTCTTACATGTTATGAATGGTTTATGTGATTGATTTATTGATTGTTAAATTTTATTTACCATTGCCACTAATTAGTGAACTGTATTTAACTGAGTTAATTAAAGAAAATATTTTTAGGTATTTTTGAATCAAAGATTACTGATTCACCCCCCCTCTCCATAATCCAACAAAAATTTCCACCAAATAGATCTAGAAATAAGTTATGATTGATAAAGAAGATAGAAGGAAAAAATTGGGTTCGTGTTTAGGGTACTGCCTCAACAAAACATCTATTTTGGTCTTCCAACCTCTACAAATTTCCTAATTAAATTTTGCTAGAAATATATGATAATAACAAAGTGATAAATGATATATGAAATGACATGTAATACTAGATAAGAGAAACTATATTGTTTGCAATCCAATAATACTAGTGATATGAAAAACAATAGAACCATGAATTAATCCTAGTGATAAATAAAAAATCAATTCAATAAAAGTCCAAATTGAAGCTTCTACATACTCCCAAAAGAAATTTAAATCTACAAAAATATTTATCAATAAATATTCACCATGTAGGGAACTACATGTAAGAGTGTTATATTGTTTTTTATTAAGCTAAAAGTAGGTTTTACATGGACCTAAAACCAGATTTTAATACAACAAAAAGATAGAGCATTAAAGATAACAAAATGAGACACCTGTTGGAAAACAAAAATAGAGACCAATAGCCTAATAGTTCAAAAGTAGAAACTAAAGAAAAAACCAACAACAAAACATCTACCAGCCAGAACAAGCTAATTAACTATTATCATCTCCTCAGCCTTCTTCTGGAGATCTTCCATCTTTTGGATAGTTTCTTGTAGTTCCTTCAGCTCTTTAGGTTTTTCAGGGACCTTTCTTTGAGTGCGCCCTCTAGTTCTCATCCCTGGCCCAGTGTTTCCAGCATCCTCTTCAATGGTGATAGTGGTTCTTTCCAGCATGTTCCTTTCCAGGTAGTTATGTAACATTTTCAAATTCATAATGGTCACCTTCAGACCCTCATTGCTATGATTCAAAACACCTTTTATAATAGTATCATGGTTGTTGATTTTAGTTTCTAAATATTTCATCATGTCTTTAACCTTCTTACTCATCTCAGCAGTTCCATCCTCTTTAGTATTTTTATTTTTAACCTTATCAAAAAGCTTATTTTCCATTTTTCCCATCTTAGTATTCTCATTTTTCATAGTTTATTCCATATCCTGGATATGGATTTTCATTTCCTGCATTTCCTTCTTCTAGTCCCTATTGTCATCCTGTATCTCCATATTATTCTTCTCCTCCTGCAAAGAATCTTCCCTCTGAAGGATAATAGGTTCCTCTTTGTTGTTAATAATCTCTAGCATGGTCATCTCATCCTTACCTTCCTTCCCTTTTTTGGAGGTCTCCTCACCAGTATCACTAGCAAAAGGAGTATTACCAGCCTCCTTACCATCATTATCTTGACCACCCATAATTCCCTCTGAAAAAACTTCTTCATCTTTATAATCCTCCTCTTTGTTTTTACCATCCCCCATCTCTGGCATAGCATTGTTCATTTTCTCCTCCATAGGGGCAATCTGAGAAGAAATATCCACCTCCATGGAATGAGTCTCATCATCCTCTTTCTTAGCACCCTCATTATTATCAGGGGTATCTTTCGTTACTTCATCAGAAGAGTAACCTTGGGTTTCTTCCTCTTCCTCTTCCACTTCCTCCTTTTCTTCTCCATCTTCATGGCTACTCTCCTCTTTTTCATCATTCCCCTCATCTAGCCAATCATTCATTTCCTCTTCTTGATCTTTTTCATGCTCTTCCTCTTTCTCACTGCTTATCTCTTCCTTATCAGAGTCCTTCTCATTGTCTTCCTCAAGAATACCCTTTCCTCTAGTTTGATGATTGTTCTCTAACTCCTCCTCTCTGATATCTTTGTCACCAGTAGCAATAGGAGGTTTTCCCTTACTCTTATTTTTCTTCTTACTAGTCTTAGGTTCAAACTCCCCCTCAATCTTCACCTTTCTTTTATCCATGATCTTTTTAGGGATAGGGTCCAGAATGTTGTCCCTTATGTGCTCAGAGATAAGAAGAATCAAGCCTTCATGCAACACAGGGTTAGAAGCCTTTTTCTTGTGTCCTGTAATGCTACTATTCAGAGAACTTAAAAGATAGTAAGGGAAAGAAATTCTCCTTTTATGCCTTAAGTGGTTAGCAAACACAAAATGGAAATTATAGATTTTCGAATACCACCCATCCAAAGTAAAATATTCAATCATGGCCTTCAAAATTTTAGCCCAGAATTCATCAATATTAGTAATATCCACATAGTCACCCTTCCCCTTAGTCATAAGGGCTTTCTCATCAATAGTTTTGGGAAAAATAGAAAAGGCTTCAGTTCCTAGCTTATGATTACCTCTATGAAAATGGGTACCTTCGATAGGTAAACCAGTAATATCAACTAAGTTAGAAATGGTAAGCTTGAAGGACTTTCCCCAAAGAAACACCTTACCATTATTCTAGCCCTCCGCAAACAAATACATGATCTTTTTGTCATGCCTGTGAAGCTTCTTAATAAACTAAGTAACCCCCCCTTTTTTCAGCTTCTTCCACACTTTTCTATCCTATCTTCATTTGTCACAGTTGAAAGGTTCCTCCCTCTTCAGACCACCTCCCATAATTTTTTGGTTTTTCATGTACTAGTTCAGCTTCTTACCAAATTTCTCCGCCTTACTTTTCAGGTTCACAATGCTTTTTCAGTTATCAAAAATAACCCTTTGTCCATGCCTTATTATCTACAAAGTAAAGTTCCCACACTTCACCTTACATGCAAACCTCCTCGGTAAATGATTGGTCCTTGTCATCATTAAGTGAAGTGATGTTTCCTTCATGGTGATTAATCCTGTCATAGTTGATTAGACTTGAAATCTCACTCTTGAGCTTCGCTTCCACTCTCGACTTTTGGATGACATCACACAAAGTACCATCATTAGCCAACCTATCTGCCAGTTTATTTCCTTCATGATACACGTGGGTGACATGGCTTTCTTCAAAGGAGTTCATTAAATTTTTTATTTTGTTGACGATGTGTTCTATCATCCAAGAGCTGTCAGACTTCCCTTTTATGGCATTGATTATATTTAGAGAGGCCCCTTCCAGCCATAATTTCATGCATCCCAAATCTTTCACCATCATGACCAAATAAAGAGTAGCTTTAGCCTCCTCCACATGGCTACTTTGAATTCCTAGCGGGATAGCAATTGCTCTTAAATAGTTTCCAGCATTAGCTCTTATAATCCCTCCACCTCCAGCCCTTCCAGGATTTCCCTTCATCGAGCCATCAAAGTTCCCTTTAAACCATCCATAGGGAGGCACAGTCCACATAACATTATCTCTAGGATTATGATTCTAACTCTTCTATAATCTCTCCCACAAAATCATATTGTCCTTCTCAGGTTGAGGATCCCAAAGACTACTATCTTTCCTTCCCATACCTTTGTAATTTTCCATTATACTTCTAGTTACGGAACTAGAAATCACTGAAGGAGGGGCCTTTTTCTCTCTAAAGATTATGTTATTCCTCTCCTTCCAGATAAGCCAGGTAAAGTGGGGAAAGACAATTTTCTAGATATTCTTGGCATTTTTGTCATTGAAAGGACTCTTCCACCGCTGAAAGAACTCCTGGATAGAGTTAGGTTGCACCCAATTGAACTCAAGGCAAGACATAGTAGTGTCCAACACCTCTCTAGTGAAAGAGTAGTGTATCATAAGATGATTGCAATTCTCAGCTTCTTGATAGCACAGAGCACATCTATTAGGCATTTGAAACCCTCTTCTTAAGGGATTATCCTATGTGAGAATTTTATTCTGAACAAGCAGCCAGAAGAACATGTTAATTTTAGGGGTAAGGTCCTTATTCCATACTTGCACCCACAATGGCTGAACCTCATTAGGGAGGAGAAGCAATGAAGCAGAAGCAACTGAGAACTTTCTAGAAGTTGTTGAACCCCAAATAATTTTATCAACCTCATTCTCTCTAATAAACCAATTATTTAATTGTTTATTCACTTCTTTGAATCTGATATCCTTCAGCCCTAGGTCTATCCATTCTTCATTTTTCCAGTAATCACTAACAAATTCTCCTATAGTGTCTTTACAATCTTGAATAGCATTCCCCCACTCTTCATTCTCTATAAGTGGCTTCTCTAACATCCATTTATCATTCCAAAAATGAATTTTTCTGCCATTTCCCAGCTTCCAAATAGCTCCTTTGCAAATGAGATTACTTCCTTTACTTATACTATTCCAAACAAAAGATCCCTGGATATCATTTTGACTTTGGATCATTCCTTCAAGATTACTAAGATGATATTTCCTTTTCATTATCGTATTCCATTCTTTCTCATCTTCAAAGATTCTCCAACATTGCTTAGCAAGGAGAGCTTTATTAGTATAATTGATGCTCCTTATTCCCAGACCCCCAATTTTTTTGGGCTTTCAAATCTTCTCCCAAGCCACAACACTAAGTCTCTTTTTCTCTTCCACTCTAGACCGTAGGAACCTTTTTTGGATCTTCTCTACTAAGTTAGAAAACTTTTGAGGTATTTTGAATAGGCTAAGGGCATAGACTGGAAGATTTTGTAAAGTAATTTTTAGCAATTGAACTTTCCCAGCTTGACTAAGAATCACCCCTTTCCAACCCGCCAATTTCAATTGAAATCTATCGAGAATTTCATTTTAGAAATTAGCCTCCAATTTCAAGCAGAGAGGCGGACCAAGATATGTGGTCGGGAGACTTCCCATCTTGCACCCAAGGATTGTAGAGATTCTATTCATTCTGGCTTTAGGGGTATTCAAGAAAAATAGAGCACTCTTCTCCCAATTTATTAGTTGACTTGTGGCATTAGCATACACATTTATTGCCTTCTTCATATTCCTTGCCTCCTTAAGAGTAGATTCTCCCATCAGAATTGTGTCATCAAAAAATTGTTCATGCGAGCAGACAATCCCTCTTGAAGTCAAATGTAAACCCATAATCAAACCATGAGACACCTGAAGGGAGAGGAATCTCCCCAAACATTCTACCATGATAGCAAAAAGGATAGGTGATATAGTATCACCTTGACATAACCCTCTAGATAGTCTGAAGAAAGGAGAGGATCTCCCATTCAGAATCACCGAAGATGAAATAGTAGTTAGAAGTTGCATAATAATTTTAATCACTCCCTCATCAAAACCAAACTCTTGAAGAATTTTCATAAGAAACTCCCAATCGACCCTATCATAGGCTTTTGATAGGTCAAGTTTCATAAGGAACCCATGTTTCCTCAATTTTTCCAATGAATGAATATTCTCATGAACAACCATGATCGAGTCCAAAATTTTTCACCCTAGCACAAAACCATTTTGTTGGGGGAAATTGAGACATGGGATGATCTTGAGAATCCTAGAAGTCATAACCTTAGATATAATCTTATACAATGAGTTACAAAGAATAATAGGTCTAAATTTGTTAGCTATGTTAGCTCCTAGTTTTTTGGGTATCAAAGCTATGAAGGTGGAGTTGAGCTCTTTAAGCATAGCTTTAGAACCATAGCATTCTTTCACAGCACCCCAGATATCTTCTCCAATAATTTCCCATAAGTGTTGAAAGAAAAACATTTGAAAGCCATCCGGCCTGGGGGATTTTTCACCTTCAAAGGACTAGATAGCCTTGAAAATTTCCTCCTTTGAAGGGATAGATTTGAGAAGGAGATTATCCTCAGCCTCTAATAGCATGGGAATGGAACTCAGTAAATAATTTTGATCATCATGATTGAGACCTTGTTCTCTACAAAGGATTGAAGCAAAATGGCCCATCATATCTTTCCTTATCTCTTCCTCTTTATCAAGAGTGCCCCTTTGGGTAATCAAAGAGTTGATTCTATTCATAGCCTTGTGTTTCATCATTGTTAAATGGAAGAATCTAGTATTTCTGTCACCCGATTTTAGCCAAAGAGACCTGGATCTCTATCTCCAAAATGTTTCCTCTTTAGATATGATATTATGGTAATCCCCAAGGATAATATTTTCTTCTTTTCTAGTAGCTTCTATCAACCCTATACTATGTATCTTATCTTGAATTTCTTTAAGGTCCATTTGAATTTTGCTTTTGGTTTGGAAGATATCACCAAAGACATCCTTATTCCAATGTCTACCTTTAGATTTTATATTAGCCATTTTTTTAGCCACCTAGAACATTGCCTTTCCTTCCACTTTAATACTCCACCACTCCTTTATTTTATTTTTGAAATCAGGGTGATTCAACCACATTTTCTCCATTCTGAAAGGAGTATTACCTTTTCCTCTGAATGAATTAGCTATAAAGGAAATAGGATAGTGATCTGACCCAATATGATTAAGAGGAGAAAGAGAGCAAGAAAAATTAGCAATCCAACCATGAGAGACAAGGACTCTGTCAAGCTTGACCTAAAAGAGATTCGCTCCCACTCTCCTATTTATCCAAGTATAATCAATTCCTTTAAGGTCAACATCTAGCAAACTTCATTAGATATGAAATCCATAAAATCAACCATACTATCCACTTAGGTAATGTTCCCTCCTTTCTTATCAGCTTCTTTCAGGGGAGTATTGAAGTCTCCCATCATCATCAAGTTATCATCTGGGTGATCCTTTCTTAAGTCATGAATCTTTTTTTAGAGATTAAGACGACCAATTTTAGTATTTGGGGCATACACATTAATCAGAGTCCAAGAAAAATTATCCTTGATACTGCAAATTTTATGATGCAGGAGCATCCCGGGTGTAAGAGCAAACTTGCATCACCCAAAAATATTTTTGTTTTTATATTCAATAAGGGTTATCTGTGCAGAGCTGCTATTTATGGACAGTTACTATTTTTGGTAATTTTCGTATGTGCTCAGAATGATCTGATTTCTTTCTTGGAGGTTTATTTTGGTAATATAAGTCTACTAGTAAAGTTTCATTGCCAGATCAAGTGTATATTGGAAGATATTGAAGATTTTCGGTATTGGCAGCAGGGTATAGAAACTTTGAACTCAGTTTTGAAGGCTTTAGAGGCCCTGGACAAGGTTAAAAATTTGGGTGATAGGCACTTGCACCAGTCAAGCCTGTAGAGCACTTCGTGGCATTTCCGAAATGGGGTTATAATAGCCGATCGGGTCAACTGGTGATGACTTATGGTCTTCAGAAGTTGGGCCACCTAAAATGGCAGAAAATAATTTTCTTCAAAATTTCTGTTCGGGTTTCAAAGGTTATCTTGAGCTGACTATGATGTAATAAAATATAAAATAAAATAATTCTAAGTTTGGTCGGCCTTATTGGCTAAAATTCTGGAACCTTCCCAAGCGGTGGAAAAATTGCCTATATAAGGAAGGCTGTATTATTGTCTTAGGCAGTTCAGAATAGTTCTAGGTAGTAGATATGGGTAATAGTTCGAGGCTTTGTCCTACAGAATATTGTAAGGGAATGCCCATGTGGCTTTTCATATTGTAATTTTGAAAGTTTGTAATTCCACATTTGTGGAGATAATAAGAAGCCAATTTTCTATTCTTGCATATTGTTGTTGTTTCTCTATATCTGTTATGTGTTTGTGGTATTAAGGGGAGCACCCTTCATCAAGTGGTATCAGAGTAGGAGTTTCTAAGTGTGTAAACAGATCGCTGACTGTGAGGTAGTTTGCACCAGGACCGTGGTTAGTGTTTCAGAGCACATCACAAAAATGCCTCCACGAAGGGAACGTGGCGGAAGAGCTGGTGTTGTAACACCTGAGGTTAGGGAACTACAGAGACAAGTGCAAGCATTGCAAGAAGAGATTCATAGAGGAATAAATCTTAATGTCAGAGATGAAAGCGAGGATGAAGTTGAAGAAGAATTTCCAGAAGGAGAAGTCAAAATTGTGAACCAGGAGGAAGAAAGACTTTTTCGAACCATTTCTAAGATTGGAAAAAGACCTAAGATTGAGGTTCCTACATTTTCTGAAAATCTTAACCCAAAAGAATTGATCGACTGGATCAATGAATGTGAGGAATATTTTGAGTATGAAGATGTTGAGGATCCTGATAGGGTCAAATTTGAGAAGGCCAGACTGAAAGGTCATGCGAAGATATGGTGGCAAGAGATTCAGTTGGAGCGAAATAGAAGGGGAAAGGAGAAAATCACGAGATGGGATCGGATGGTGGATAAATTGAAGTGACAGTTCATTCCTATTGATTATGAGCTTGACCTACTGAAGAAAATGCAGAGTTTGAAGCAAGCAAAAAGATCTGTTCAAGAGTATAGAGAGGAGTTCTATTGACTTCTCATCAAAACAGGCCATGCAGAAGCTGATAAGGAGAAAGTTGCCCGATACCTTAATGGGTTAATGCCAAGCATTCACGAGGAGTTGAATCTGGTTCGAATGAGCAGTATTGAGGAGGCATACCAATTTGCCCTAAAAGTAGAGGAAAAGCTAAACAAGAAGTTTGAGAGCAGGCAAAATGGAAGAGGTCGCGGTGGACAATCTGGTGGACGGTCATATGGTGGCCGAAATGAAGATCCAAAAAAGAAGGATGAGGCCAGTAGTAGTCAAAATCAGCATGGAAATAATTCCAATCTCTTCCAGGATTAGAATAATAGAGATCAGAGAGGAAGAGGACAAGGATCTGGAAGAGGAGGCTTCCGTGGAACATGTTTTCACTATGGAGAAGGTCATAGGGCATTTGAATGTCCTTAGCGCCAAGGAAGAAGAGACAGAAGAAATGAAGGCCAGGCCAGAGTTGCACATGTAGATGAAGATGCTAGATCATCAAATTTTGAAGATGCTAAAAGAGGAGAAACGTTGATTAACTGAAGAGTCCTGTTAAGTGGTGAGAATGAACCTGAGCAAAAGAGGAGCCTATTTTGCACCAGGTGCAAGTGTGAAGGTAAATGTTGTGATGTGATTATTGATAGTGGAAGCACTGACAATTTGGTGTCAAAAGAGATGGTGACAAAGTTAAAGGTCAAGAGACAGAAACACCCACATCCATATCAGATTGCTTGGGTACAGGATGACCACAAGGCCATGGTCAATGAACAATGCCTAGTGAAGTTCAAGGTTGGCGGATACCAAGATGAGGTATTGTGTGATATCATATCTGTGGATGCATGTCATATGTTGTTGGGTAGACCATGGCAGTTTGACAGATGTGATGTACATGATGGTCGTGCGAATACCTATTCCCTGACACAAGATGGAGTGCGACATAAGCTAAAACCATTGAAGGAGACTGAAGAAAAGGTATGTGGTAATGCAAGGATAACTTTTGTTGATGGAAGAAATTTCCTAGATGGTATGAGGCATGAGCATGTATGTTTTGCTTTAATTCCAAAAGCTAGTAAAGAGGAAGTAGAAGATGTTCCTGTAGAAGTTGTAGATTTGTTGAATGAGTTTCAAGATATTGTATCTGATAACGTGCCTGATGGATTACCACCAGTCAGAAAGATTAGTCATCAGATGGACTTGATCCCAGAAGTGAGTTTGCCGAATAACGCAGCACACAAAATGACACCTGTGGAAAGTGAGGAGTTGAACAGATAGGTACATGAGTTGTTACAAAAAGGATTGATCCGTGAGAGTCTGAGTCCCTGTGCTGTACCAACGGTATTAGCACCAAAGAAGAATAGAGAATGGAGTATGTGTACAGATTCTAGGGCAATAAACAAGATCACAATCAAGTACAGGTTTCCATTGCCACGAATGGATGATATTATGGACTGTTTGAGTGGAGTTGTGTATTTTTCAAAGATAGATCTGAAAAGTGGATATCATCAGATTCAGATCAGAGAAGGAGATGAATGGAAGACTGCCTTCAAGACAAAGGAAGGACTATATGAGTGGTTAGTCATGCCTTTTGGGCTAACCAATGCGCCGAGTACTTTCATGCGGCTCATGAACGAGGTTCTGAAAGAATTTTTGGGTAAGTTTGTCATTGTTTACCTAGATGATATTCTGATCTTTAGTAAGACATTGGAGGAGCATATGATGCATATTCGTATGGTGTTTGAGAAGTTGAGAGATGAGAAATTGTTGATTAATTTGAAGAAGTGCAGTTTTGTGAAGAAAGAGTTGGTGTATTTAGAGTTTGTAGTTTCAGGAGAAGGTCTAAAAATAGACCCAAAGAAGGTACATGCTATCCTTGAATGGCCTACTCCAAGGAGTGCTACTAAGGTAAGATCTTTTCATGGTCTAGCTAGCTTTTATAGAAAGTTTATTAGGAATTTTAGTAGTACTTGTGGACCCTTGACTAAAACAATGAGAGGGGATAGAAAAGAATTTAAGTGGACTAATGGGGCAAAAAAAAGTTTTCAATTGTTGAAACAAAAAGTTACAAAACAACCTATTTTAGCACTTCCAGATTTTAATAAGGTGTTTCAAGTAGATTGTGATGCTAGTGGTACTGCAATAGGAGCTGTTATGAGCCAAGAAGGTAAACCTGTTGCTTATTTCAGTGAGAAGTTAAATGATGCTAAGCGAAAATATTCTATTTATGATCAGGAATTTTATACTATAGTTCAGGCATTAAAGAAGTGGAGACATTATCTGCTTCCTAATGAGTTTATTTTGTATACTGATCATCAAGCTTTGCAATATTTGAATAGTCAAGGAAACTTGAATCAGAGGCATTTGAAATGGGTTGAGTTTTTGTAGAGTTATACATTTGTTTTGAAACACAGGAGTGGAAAGTCCAATAGGGTTATTGATGCTCTTAGCAAAAGGCAACTATTGCTGACAGAAATGCAGATTGAAGTGGTTGGATTTAAGGAACTCAAGAATTTGTATCCAGAGGATCTTGATTTTGGTGAAGCTTGGAAAGCTTGTACAGAACCTATTACTCTAGATAGGACAAAATGGCTGGATTTCATCATCCAGGATGATATGCTGTTCAAAGGGAGTCAATTGTGCATTCCATGAAGTTCTATGAGGGAGAATCTCATCAAGGAGAAGCATAGCGGAGGATTAGTTGGACATTTTGGTCATGACAAAACCCTTTCTTTGGTTAGTGAGAATTATTATTGGCCACAGTTGCAGCAAGATGTGAAGAAGTTTGTACAGAGTTGTAGAGTATGTCAGATGGCGAAAGGAGTGAAGTAGAATACAGGGTTGTATCAGCCATTATCTGTACCAGAGAAGCCTTGGGAGGATATCAGCATGGACTTTGTTCTTGGTTTACCGAGGACTCGGTGGGGACATGATTTAATTTTTGTGGTGGTTGACAGATTTTCAAAGATGGCACATTTCATTCCCTGCAAGAAGACTAATGATGTTGTTCATATAGCAGAATTGTTTTTCAGAGAAGTAGTGAGACTTCATGGTTTGCCAAAAACCATAGTTTCAGATCAGGACACTAAGTTTGTTGGATATTTCTAGCGTACATTATGGAAGAAGTTGAAGATAGATTTGAAGTTCAGTTCATCACATCATCCACATACTGATGGACAGACAGAGGTGGTGAATAGGAGTTTGGAAAATTTGCTAAGATGTTTGGTTGGAGATAAGCCAACAAGATGGGATTTGATTTTACCACAGGTAGAATTTGTGTACAATAATTATATCAATAGGAGCACTGGTAAATCACCATTCTAGATTGTATATGGAAGTAGTCCAAGAAATGCATCTGAATTGAGGAAGATAGATAAAGGAGAAATAAGTAGTGCTGAAGCTGAGGATTTTGCAGAACACTTGAATAATATCCATGGGGAGGTGAGGAAGCATATTACCAAGATGAACACACAGTATAACGCTAAGGTAGATGAGAGGAGGTATAAGGAATTTGAGGTTGGTGATGAAGTCATGGTTCATTTGCGGAAGCAGTGGTTTCCAGTTGGTACATATAACAAGCTGAAAATGAAGAAGTTTGGGCCATGTAAGATACTGAAGAAGCATGATTCAAGAAATGCATATGAGGTAGAATTGCCTAGTGAGCTGAATATTTCACTAGTGTTTAACATTTCAGATTTGACAGAGTATCATGAAGGAGGTGTTGAAGATGAGGTTGCAGCAGCATAGTGGAGTATTCCAGCAACTAGTTCAGACACTAAGGAGATCGAAGATATACTGGACAGTTGTGTTAGCAGAAGCACAAGGAACAGGACATATGAAGAATATCTGGTTAAGTGGAAAGGATGACCTGTTGAAGATTCATCATGGCTGACAAAGGAGGAGGTTAGCCATCTTGGTTTTCCTCTGCACACCTGAGTCATGACAGGGTCACTTCTCAAATTACCTCGGGTGTCTGATGCAGGAGCATCTTGGGTGTAAGAGCAATCTTGCATCACCCAAAAATATTTCTATTTTTATATTCAATAAGGGTTATTTGTGCAGAGCTGCTATTTATGGACAGTTACTATTTTTGGTAATTTTTGTATGTGCTTAGAATGATCTGATTTGTTTCTTGGAGGTTCATTTTGGTCATATAAGTCTGCCAGTAAAGTTTCATTGCCAGATCAAGTGTATATTGGAAGATATTGAAGATTTTTGGTATTGGTAGCAAGGTACAAAAGCTTTGAACTCAATTTTGAAGGCTTTAGAGGCCCCGAATGAGGTTGAAAATTTGGGTGACAAGTGCTTGCGCCAGTCAATCCTGTAGAGCACTTCGTGGCATTTCCGAAATGGGGTTATAATAGCCGATCGGGTCAATTGGTGATGACTTATGGTCTTCGGAAGTTGGGCCACCTAAAATGGTGAAAAATAATTTTCTTCAAAATTTCTGTTCAGGTTTCAAAGGTTATCTTGAGCTGACTATGATGTAATAAAATGTAAAATAAAATAATTCTAAGTTTGGTCGGCCTTATTGGCTAAAATTTTGGAACCTTCTCAGGCGGTGGAAAAATTGCCTATATAAGGAAGGCTATATTATTCTCTTAGGCAGTTCAGAATAGTTCTGGGTAGTAGATCTGGGTAATAGTTCAAAGCTTTGTCCTACAGAATATTGTAAGGGAATGCCCATGTGGCTTTGCATATTGTAATTCTGAAAGTCTGTAATTCCACATTTGTGGAGATAATAAGAAGCCAATTTTTTGTTCTTGCATATTGTTGTTGTTTCTCTATATCTGTTATGTGTTTGTGGTATTAAGGGGAGCACCCTTCATCAAGTGGTATCAGAGAAGGAGTTCCTTAGTGTGTAAATAGATCACCGACTGTGAGGCAGTTTGCACCAGGACCGTGGTTAGGGTTTCAACGCGCATCACAAAAATGCCTCCACGAAGGGACCGTGGTGAAAGAGCTAGTGTTGTAACACCTGAGGTTAGGGAACTACAGAGACAAGTGCGAGCATTGCAAGAAGAGATTCGTAGAGGAATGAATCTTAATGTCAGAGATGAAAGTGAGGATGAAGTTGAAGAAGAATATCAAGAAAGAGAAGTCAAAATTGTGAACCAGGAGGAAGAAAGACTTTTTCGGGCTATTTCTAAGATTGGGAAAAGACCTAAGATTGAGGTTCCTACATTTTCTAGAAATCTTAACCCAGAAGAATTGATCGGCTGGATCAATGAATGTGAGGAGTATTTTGAGTATGAAGATGTTGAGGATCTTGATAGGGTCAAATTTGCGAAGGCCAGACTGAAAGGTCATGCGAAGATATGGTGGCAAGAGATTCAGTTGGAGCGAAATAGAAGGGGAAAGGAGAAAATCAAGAGATGGGATCGGATGGTGGATAAATTGAAGTGACAGTTGATTCTTGTTGATTATGAGCTTGACTTACTGAAGAAAATGCAGAGTTTGAAGCAAGCAAAAAGATCTGTTTAGGAGTATACAGAGGAGTTCTATCGACTTCTCATCAGAACAGGCCATGCAGAAGCTGATAAGGAGAAAGATGCCCGATACCTTAATGGGTTAAGGCCAAGCATTCAGGAGGAGTTGAATCTGGTTCAAATGAGCAGTATTGAGGAGGCATACCAATTTGCCCTAAAAGTAGAGGAAAAGCTTAACAAGAAGTTTGAGAGCAGGCAAAATGGAAGAGGTCGCGGTGGGCGATCTGGTGGACGGTCATATGGTTGCTGAAATGAAGATCTAAAAAAGAAGGATGAGGCCAGTAGTAGTCAAAATCAGTGTGGAAATAATTTCAATCGCTTCCAGGATCAAAATAATAGAGATCAGAGAGGAAGAGGAAGAGGACAAGGATCTGGAAGAGGAGGCTTCCGTAGAACATGTTTTCACTGTGGAGAAGAAGGTCATAGGGCATTTGAACGTCCTCAGCGCCAAGGCAGAACAGACAAAAAAAATGAAGGCAAGGCTAGAGTTGCACATGTAGATGAAGATGCCAGATCATCAAATTCTGAAGATACTGAAAGAGGAGAAACGTTGATTAATCGAAGAGTCCTGTTGAGTGGTGAGAATGAACCTGAGAAAAGGAGGAGCCTATTTCACACCAGGTGTAAGTGTGGAGGTAAATGTTGTGATGTGATTATTGATAGTGGAAGCACTGACAATTTGGTGTCAGAAGAGATGGTGACAAAGTTGAAGGTCAAGAGACAGAAACACCCACATCCATATCGGATTGCCTGGGTACAGGATGACCACAAGGTCATGGTCAATGAACAATGCCTAGTGAAGTTCAAGGTTGGCAGATACCAAGATGAGGTATTGTGTGATATCATATTTATGGATGCATGTCATATGTTGTTGGGTAGACCATGGCAGTTTGACAGATGTGCTGTACATGATGGTCGTGCAAATACCTATTCCCTGACAGAGGATGGAGTGCGACATAAGCTAAAACCATTGAAGGAGACTGAAGAAAAGGTATGTGGTAATGCAAGGATAACTTTTGTTGATGGAAGAAATTTCCTAGATGGTATGAGGCATGAGCATGTATGTTTTGCTTTAATTCCAAAAGCTGGTAAAGAGGAAGTAGAAGATGTTCCTGTAGAAGTTGCAGATTTGTTGAATGAGTTTCAGGATATTGTATCTGATAACATGCCTGATGGATTACCACCAGTCAGAAAGATCATTCATCAGATGGACTTGATCCCAGGAGTGAGTTTGCCGAATAAGGCATCACATAGAGTGACACCTGCAAAAAGTGAGGAGTTGAACAGACAGGTACATGAGTTGTTACAAAAAGGATTGATCCGTGAGAGTCTGAGTCCCTGTGCTGTACCAGTGGTATTAGCACCAAAGAAGAATGGAGAATGGAGGATGTGTACAGATTCTAGGGCAATAAACAAGATCACAATCACGTACAGGTTTCCATTGCCACGAATGGATGATATTATGGACTGTCTGAGTGGAGCTGTGTATTTTTCAAAGATAGATCTGAAAAGTGGATATCATCAGATTCAAATCAGAGAAGGAGATGAATGGACGACTACCTTCAAGACAAAGGAAGGACTATATGAGTGGTTAGTCATGCCTTTTGGGCTAACCAATGCACCGAGCACTTTCATGCGGCTCATGAATGAGGTTCTGAAAGAATTTCTAGGTAAGTTTGTCATTGTTTACCTAGATGATATTCTGATCTTTAGTAAGACATTGGAGGAGCATATGATGCATATTCGTATGGTGTTTGAGAAGTTGAGAGATGAGAAATTGTTGATTAATTTGAAGAGGTGCAGTTTTGTGAAGAAAGAGTTGGTGTATTTGGGGTTTGTAGTTTCAGGAGAAGGTCTAAAAATGGACCCAGAGAAGGTATATGCTATCCTTGAATGGCCTACTCCAAGGAGTGCTACTGAGGTAAGATCTTTTCATGGTCTAGCTAGCTTTTACAGAAAGTTTATTAGGAATTTTAGCAATATTTGTGGACCCTTGACTAAAACAATGAGAGGGGATAGAAAAGAATTTAAGTGGACTAATGGGGCAGAAAAAAGTTTTCAATTGTTGAAATAAAAAGTTACAGAACAACCTATTTTAGCACTTCCAAATTTTAATAAGGTGTTTCAAGTAGATTGTGATGCTAGTGGTACTGCAATAGGAGCTGTTATGAGCCAAGAAGGTAAACCTGTTGCTTATTTCAGTGAGAAGTTAAATGATGCCAAGCGGAAATATTCTATTTATGATCAGGAATTTTATGCTATAGTTCAAGCATTAAAGAAGTGGAGACATTATCTGCTTCCTAAGGAGTTTGTTTTGTATACTGATCATCAAGCTTTGCAATATTTGAATAGTGAAGGAAAGTTGAATCAGAGGCATTTGAAATGGGTTGAGTTTTTGCAAAATTATATATTTGTTTTGAAACACAGGAGTGGAAAGTCCAATAGGGTTGTTGATGCTCTTAGCAGAAGGCAACTATTGCTGACAGAAATGCAGATTGAAGTGGTTGGGTTTAAGGAACTCAAGAATTTGTATCCAGAGGATCCTAATTTTAGTGAAGCTTGGAAAGCTTGTACAGAACCTGTTACTCTAGACAGGATGAAATGGCTGAATTTCATCATCCAGGATGATATGCTCTTTAAAAGGAGTCAGTTGTGCATTCCACGAAGTTCTATGAGGGAGAATTTCGTCAAGGAGAAGCACAGCGGAGGATTAGCTGGACATTTTGGTCATGACAAAACCCTTTCTTTGGTTAGTGAGAATTATTATTGGCCACAGTTGCAGCAAGATGTGAAGAAGTTTGTACAGAGTTGTAGAGTATGTCAGATGGCGAAAGGAGTGAAGCAGAATACAGGGTTGTATCAGCCATTATATGTACCAGAGAAGCCTTGGGAGGATATCAGCATGGACTTTGTTCTTGGTTTACCGAGGACTCAGCGGGGACATGATTCAATTTTTGTGGTGGTTGACAGATTTTCAAGGATGGCACATTTCATTCCCTGGAAGAAGACTAATGATGTTGTTCATGTAGCAGAATTATTTTTCAGAGAAGTAGTGAGACTTCATGGTTTGCCAAAGACCATAGTTTCAGATCGGGGCACTAAGTTTGTTGGATATTTCTGGCGTACATTGTGGAAGAAGTTGAAGACAGATTTGAAGTTCAGTTCATCACATCATCCACAGACTGATGGACAGACAGAGGTGGTGAATAGGAGTTTGGGAAATTTGCTAAGATGTTTGGTTGGAGATAAGCCAACAAGATGGGATTTGATTTTACCACAGGCAAAATTTGTGTACAATAATTCTATCAATAGGAGCACTGGTAAATCACCATTCTAGATTGTATATGGAGGTAGTCCAAGAAATGCATCTGAATTGAGGAAGATAGATAAAGGAGAAATAAGTAGTGCTGAAGCTAAGGATTTTGCAGAACACTTGAAGAACATCCATGGGGAAGTGAGGAAGCATATTACCAAGATGAACACACAGTATAAGGCTAAGGCAGATGAGAGAAGGAGGTATAAAGAATTTCAGGTTGGTGATGAAGTCATGCTTCATTTGCGAAAGGAGCGGTTTCCAGTTGCTACATATAACAAGCTGAAAATGAAGAAGTTTGGGCCATGTAAGATACTGAAGAAGCATGATTCAGGAAATGCATATGAGGTAGAATTGCTGAACGAGGTGAATATTTCACCAGTGTTTAACATTTCAGATTTGACAGAGTATCACGAAGGAGGTGTTGAAGATGAGGTTGCAGCAGCACAGTGGAGTATTCCAACAACTAGTTCAGACACTAAGGAGATCGAAGATATAC
Source organism: Chamaecyparis obtusa (assembly GCA_027943335.1). Taxonomy (NCBI): domain Eukaryota; kingdom Viridiplantae; phylum Streptophyta; class Pinopsida; order Cupressales; family Cupressaceae; genus Chamaecyparis; species Chamaecyparis obtusa. The sequence goes on from BSBK01007728.1 coordinate 28,494, forward strand.
TGGACAGTCGTATTGGCAAAAGCACAAGGAACAGGACATGTGAAGAATATCTAGTTAAGTGGAAAGGATGATCTGTTGAAAATTCATCATGGCTGACAAAGGAGGAGGTTAGCCGTCTTGGTTTTCCTCTGCACACCTGAGTCATGACAGGGTCCCTTCTCAAATTACCCCGGGTGTCTGATGCAGGAGCATCCTGGGTGTAAGAGCAATCTTGCATCACCCAAAAATATTTCTATTTTTATATTCAATAAGGGTTATTTGTGCAGAGCTGCTATTTATGGACAGTTACTATTTTTGGTAATTTTTGTATGTGCTCAGAATGATCTGATTTGTTTCTTGGAGGTTCATTTTGGTCATATAAGTCTGCCAGTAAGGTTTCATTGCCAGATCAAATGTATATTGGAAGATATTGAAGATTTTCGGTATTGGTAGCAGGGTACAGAAACTTTGAACTCAGTTTTGAAGGCTTTAGAGGCCCCGAATGAGGTTGAAAATTTGGGTGACAAGTGCTTGTGCCGGTCAAGCCTGTAGAGCACTTCATGGCATTTCTGAAATGGGGTTATAATAGCCGATCAGGTCAACTAGTGATGACTTATGGTCTTCGGAAGGTGGGCCACCTGAAATGGCAGAAAATAATTTTCCTCAAAATTTTTGTTCGGGTTTCAAAGGTTATCTTGAGCCGACTATGATGTAATGAAATGTAAAATAAAATAATTCTAAGTTTGGTCGGCCTTATTGGCTAAAATTTTGGAACCTTCCCAGGCGGTGGAAAAATTGCCTATATAAGGAAGGCTGTATTATTGTCTTAGGCAGTTCAGAACAGTTCTGGGTAGTAGATCTAGGTAATAGTTCAAGGCTTTGTCCTACAGAATATTGTAAGGGAATGCCCATGTGGCTTTGCATATTGTAATTCTGAAAGTTTGTAATTCCACATTTGTGGAGATAATAAGAAGCCAATTTTCTGTTCTTGCATATTGTTGTTGTTTCTCTATATCTGTTATGTGTTTGTGGTATTAAGGGGAGCACCCTTCATCACTTTAACTACCAGGAAGTTCTTGTCTTCTTTCAAGAGAACACAAGTGAAGCTTTTAGTATTCCAAACAATGGCCATTCCTCTGGAAGCCTCATCAGCATCACTATTGAAATTATCCCCATTCTTCAGCAAATCAATTTTAACAATCTTATCTTTAACCATTTTAGTTTCTTGAATAAGAAAAATATCAAATTTAGAATCTCTAACTAGGTTCCTAATAACATCTTGTTTATGAGGACTATTGAGACCTCTAATTATCTAGGATAAAATCTTCATTAAAAATTTGGAGGACAAACTTGATCGATGGTACATTTTCTACCATATGCTATGTTTTGTTTAGCTTCTTGTTCTCTTTGATCCTTTTTAGAAGCTCTACCCCTTTCTCTTTTAGGTGTTCCTGTATCTGCCTTTTCCAATTGTCCTCTCATCTTAACTCCTCCAGGTTTGATTTGACCCCCTTTTTTATTTGATTTAGAAGCTGAGCCTCCATGTTTTGCCTTAGCATTATTTGTTCCTGATACAGGGATAAGATCCTTCATGGTTTCTCTTCTAGATTGAGACCCTAAGCCCACACCACTAGGAGACTTATTATTCTTTTTTTCACACTAATCCAAGGACTTTTGTTCTCTACTTCCATAGTTTTAGAGTCCTGATACTGTTCCTTTGATCTATCATTCTTTGAGTAAGGTTCTAACAAATTTACATTCGATGCTTCACTACTGATTTGTTCTAGAACATACTAGGTTTCAGAAACCTTTTGCGGGCTTTGGTAGTTTATCCTTTCTTCTGAAATATACAAGATATCCTCAACCCTTGAAGCCATTAGAGGTTTAGTCTCAAGAGAGGTATCATGAGTTTCCTCAAAAGAGGTAGCTGAGGTATTATTTTCCTACATTTTATTTTCTTTAGAGGGGGATCATGCTTCCTTAGGCCCTTCTATTTCATTTAACCCTTTTGGTTTGTCGATCTCCTGCTCATCTGAGTTTAGGTTTGAACTCTTATTCTCTGGGGGATTTTACATTTCTCCTTTTTTTTTTTTCCTCCATTCCCACTTCTTTGACATTTTAGACTCTTGGTCTTTCTTCTTTGTTGCTATCTTCAAGGGACAAAGTTTTGCCCGGTGACCAACTTTTCTACAAGATAGACACACAAAAGGGGTGGATTCATATTCTATTTCTTGGGTCCATTTACCCACTTTCAAATTAAGATTAATGACTTGAGGTAGGTCAGTATCATGCTGGATATTGACACATATCCTCACATATACTTGTCTAGTTCAGGCTACAGTCATCGGATCAATAGTCAGTAGTTCACCAAAAGGCTCAGCCATCACCACCAATATATCCTCATGCCAATACTCAAGAGGGAGACCCAGAAATATAACCCAAATGGGAGTAGAGACAAAGAAATTCTCATTGTAATCCAGGTTTGTTGTCCATTTATGCAAGGATAATGAAGATTTACCCCACATTTAAGGTCCTTTCATCAATACTTTTGAAAGGTCCTCCCCATTAGAGAATAAAAAGGAGAAAAAACCTTTTGACATAGCAGCAACATCCACCTATCCTTTGAGCTTCCATTTTTGAAGCGTAAAAGCTCTCACCAAATCTATATTCGGCCTAGGACCCGTAAAATTTCCTATCAGAGTTGAGGCCATTCTAGAAATAGTATGATCTATAATTTGATTAGGAATATTGAAACCAATCACACCTTTATTTAGATCTGAAGCTATATCAATAGATCTCCAGGCGCAATAATTAGAAATTAAGCCAAAATTTTCCATTAGTGTCCTTGGTAATCAAGATTACTTTGTTGATGCAGATAGCTATCCTTCCACACATACTCACACAAAAGGAAGTTATGAAGCTTTATGATATTTTATGCATACATAGTCATAACTATAGTAATCATCAAATTAAGTGAGTACTTAATCAAAGTGGGGCCCTCAATAATATTGGTGATAGGTCAACTCATTTTAAACATTGTTGGTGACATATTTTTCCCATCCAATCAGCTGTTGGGTCTCCTTTTGTATCTCATTAACCTCCTCCTATTTAACTATCCTAGCTTGTTTAAACCCAATGGTAGCCATAGAATTTTCCACCACGTTATCTTCCTTCTAAGTATGGGCAATATTCATGTTTTGGAGGTTGTTGAGAAGCTCCAAAATTTCCACTATTATGGTATTCACCCACCACCCTGCATTCAGCCTTCATTTGATAGCCTCCACAATCACTTTGGAATCCCCCTCATTCATCAATAGTTGATATTCATGGAGATGAATAAATTTATACCTCATAGAAGGGTTGTGCCTTCATCTTGATTCATAGTATTGTTCTTGAGTGGTCCAACATAAGCCAAAATGAAAGCACCATTGTGGTCTCTTAGCACTCCACCCCACCCTAGGTAAGGTTATTCATTGCCCCATAAAAGTTTAATTTTGTCTATCCAATGGGCGGGGCAACCTATCGAGTAGCATTCTGAGCCATCAAACTAGAGTTGTCGAGCCTAGTGAAGTAAGTCAACAAATTCCAATTATCAGCTATTTTGATCTCCTAGGCAGAGGGGGGCACCAAGGGGAGTTTCCATTGAGCCAAGCTAGCATTCTCACATAAGAGCGTGGTGCCCAGAAAAAGAGAGGCCTCAGGCAGGGAATCAGTCCCCCTAAAGATCCTATTGTTGTGTCCTTTCTAGATAGTCCAGCAGATGTGCGGGGAAGAAGCCACCATAGGAGCTAGAGGAGACGGTGATTGGAGGGGGATTGCCAACTAGTGAACTAGTGAACATCATGTCCTAGGACCTAGGGGACCCTCAATTTTCCAATGACTCCATGCCAAATACTAACAAGGTATTCATAGTGTATGAATAGGTGGTTCATAGTTTCCTCCTCCTTTTTGCAAAGGACACATCTGTTGGCTAGGGAGAATCCTCTTCTTATGAGGTTGTCATGAGTTAAGACTTTATCATGCATAAGCATCCACCAGAAAAAATTGATTTTTAGAGTAAGGTGAGGGATCCAAACGTTATTCCAATCTTATAGATCATTCTCTTCATTCAGAAGAAGGTTGTAAGCATTATTGACCAAGAAGGTTCCCACTTGGGTGAGGGCCCAAATGATGAAGTCTTAGCCTGCAATTCCAAGAATCCTGATATTCCCTAGGATTTCCAGAAGCTTAGTGCCAAGTGTTCTAAGTCTGGTCTATCCCTGACTAGAAGAGCTATATTCTTCCATCTCCCTCTAGACATGTAATTGAATGTTCTATTACCAAGGGTAGGCCTAAGGTTGTTCATGAGGGGGCCAAACCTTCCACCCAGGGTAGTGCAATAATGAATCTAAGAGTCATGCCAGAATCAGATGGATCTCCCATCCCCAAGTTGCCAAAAGATACCCTTAGATAGAATGGTTTTACACTTGTAGATGTTTGCCCAGAGTTTGGAGCCATTGGTTAGGTTGTTATCTTGGTACATCATCCCATAAGGGTGGCATTGAAGGTACTTAGCTTCCATTATCTTGCACCAATCTGCTTTCCTTTGAATGAGCTCCCAAGCCACTTTCATGGTGAGAGCCTATTTAGCAAGCCAATTCACCTAAGGCCCAAAGCACCAAACTATTTAGGATGGCAGACCATTTCCTAATTGACTAGGGACATCCTCTTTTTCTCTTTAGAGCCCACCCATAGAAAATTTCTTTGTATCCTTTCCAACCTATCCACCATGTTGCTTTTGATCTTGAAGAGGGACAAAAAGTAGACAAGAATCCTCTGGAGAGTAGAAGCCACCAGATGAAGTTTACCAGCATTTCTCAGAATCTTCCCTTTCTATACAATAAGCTTTTTCTAAGTTCTTTCCAGGATGGATTTCCAGAATTCTTTGGAGACCTCTTTGATAGTGAGAGGGAGGCCTAGGTAGGTAGAGGGGAGTGAAGATGATTGAAAGCCCAATATTTGAAGCACTCTAGTTTGGGTCTCAATGGGGGTGTTGAAGAAGAAAAGTCTTCTTTTTTGATAGTTGATGCATTGTCTTTAGGCCAAAGAATAATTCTCCAATAGGTACTTTCACTGTCTAGCTTCAATTATAGATGAGTACCCAAAGAGGAAAGTATCATCCACAAATTGTTCCAGAATAGTTTGCTACAAAGTGGAAGCTGGATTGATTCCTTTTATTCATCTTGTAGAAGAGAGCATAGTCAGATTACTACTGAGGACCTCATCCACCATAATAAATTAATAGGGGGAGAGAGGGTCACCCTACCGAAGACCTTTTTTAGGTTTACAGAAGCTTCCCAGGGAGCCATTGTCCATTATAGAGAAGCTAAAAGTTTGCATACATTCTTGAATAATGTGGATAACCTTCTCATTAAAGCACATTCTAATAGGGATTTTTTGGATGAAGGACAAATTAACCTTATCTTAAGCCTTAGAGATATCAATTTTAAAGGCCATACCTCGTGCTTTGCTCCTGTCCAATGGAGTCAATAATTTCATGAGTGGATATGGCTACATCCTGGAGTTGCCTTCCCAAAACAAAACCTTTCTGAGTAGGACTTGTCAACTTTTCTAGGAGGGGCTTCATTCTGTTGACCAAGATCTTCATGAGGATCTTATAGAACGTGTTACAAAGACAGATAGGACTAAAGTCCAGGATAGAGGTAGGGTTGTAATTCCTAGGGACCAACACAATATAGGTCTTGTTATGGTGCTTTAATAGACATCCCATTCAAAATAATTCTTTGGCAACACGAGAAACTTCTAATCCAACAATATCCCAATATTCTAATCCAAATTATGTTAGTTAATTTAGTTGATTTTGAAAATTATAAATAGAATACTCTATTTTTTGTTTTATGAAAAAAAAAAAGTTCGTTATTGCACACATATGTTCTCATTATAAATTTAATAAATAATTAATGAGAACTTAAAAAATTGTAAAAGAATATGCTTTCCTTTCTCATATGTTTTTCTTTCTGCTGATGAAAGGTCTATCTATTTAAGTAATTTGAACCAAAGAATAAGTCTAAAAAATAATAATTAGAATAAGTTTTGAATGAACATAATTAACATTTTTCTACTTTTAGAAAAATAAACATCACCAAAGAAATAAGAAAATACAATCTTTACTTTTTACTAGAGTTGATCATTTAATTGCATTAAAAAAACATATAAAATAATAACTATATCACAATAAAAATAGCCTAATAGACCTAATAACCTGGAGCTCTCTTTTCTTTTAGAAATGACAAGTTGTGTTATCAGGAGATTGAGAAGATTAAGGCATGGAATACTTACCTTGAGGCTAAGTATCAGAATCCTCTAGAGGGAGTTAATAATAGGAGTAAAGACTATGACACTCTTAGGATTTTGTCTCCTTGTTAAATTACTGGTCAGGATTGTAGGTGTTGAAAAAATATTGGAAAAAATGCTTGAGCATTATATGGATGAAATAAAATCTGCTACTAGTAATCTTCATTCGCTGGTTGACATGCTGGAGAAGAAAGAATGAGAACCTATGAAAAACCCTAATACTATGGGGGAAACAATGACAAATCTGGAGAAAAAGCTGGAAGACTCCATCCAGATTTTGAAAGGGTGGTTGTAACTAGTTTTTTTTGCTGGTTCTCTTTTTGTTTCCTATGTTGTTGGTTTTAGTTGGCCTAGGGTGTTTGTTCCTCTTTCTATTTTGGTTGTGTTGGTTGTGGATTATTCCCTTTGATCTTCAACTTGCAGATTTACACTTTGATGGATAATTTGAATAAAAATCTGACTCTATCACCACTCCAAAGTCCACAAGGAAGAGGGCCAACTGACAAGGATGAAAATATCCTTCTACACTTTGAGCTTCAGTGCTCAGGAAGGTGTACCCTTGACTCACTTCTCTAAAGGAGTCTCAAAATGATGTATACAATGCTCAACACAAGTCTATAAAAGGTTTATCAAATGAATGTTTATGTTTGTGTGGTTGTTAACCATGAAACTTCAAGAGGAATAACCAGTGCCTTATGCCAGGGCTCAGAGTCACATAACTGTATACCTCAACTAAATACCTCAAATCAAACACAATGGAATCTGAGGTAAGTGCTTTGCCTATTACCCCTTTCCCTTAAGCACAAGGACATCAAATTCTACACCTGACTACAAACTCACTAAATTCACCTAGAAGACTTTAATCCTAACTTTGTTAGGAACTCAAAGATAAATTGAAAATACTCTTTGTTTACCATATGTTAGCACACTTTGTGAAACTAACATATATGAGCTCAGAGACAAGCAAGAAGACATACACAAGATACAAGATTGGGATTCAAAATGTTCTCATTAACACAATCAAAATCAACATACAATCAGAATGATACCAAGATTAGAAAAGTCACAAAATCAGACTTCTATCAGTATATTACAGTTAAAAACCAAGGACCAAAAGCAACAATGTTTTTGGAACCCTTGCAAAATAAAATTTTTTGCAACTTATACCACTAGCTGCCTTGGGATCCTCAAGATCAGATGCAACAAGCTTCAGATAGCCAGGGTTAGGGTCTCAACCACCCAACCTGCTGGAAACGGTCTAAAAAGTTATTACAGGGGTGGGAAACACAATCAATCAGGAAAGAGGAAATCCTGAACTGATCCACAATCATGAAAATCTTCTCTGTAAGTACAGGGGATAAAAAAACTGGGCTCAAAAGGACACCCTAAAACAAGCCTTGAGCACACAACCACCATGTTACAAGCTCTACAAATGATCCAACCACACCCTGGACCACACCGCAAATGGCAAACCAATCATTTCTCACCGAACAGGGTCAATTCTGCAATGAATTCCATAGATCTGGTACTTTCTAGTCGCTGAATTTGAATCACAATAGCTAAATCCTTGGTGCCTCCAGAGAATGATGGCCCACATTCAAACTTTATCATCTCGCCAGCACGGACCAACCGGAGATCAGCACGACCTCTCCTACCACCAAGCCCACCAAATAGCCACAAACAGGCCCCAACACATGTGGCACCCTGTCACATGATCGCATAGCCTGGAGACAGGCTATGCGAACATGCAACAGGCTGCTCTTTTTGGGTAAACTTAATGCATTTTATGTTTTTGTAACTTTTTGGGTTTAAGGTCCTTGTAAAACATGTTTTTACTTTAATTTCAAAACAACTCAAATTGGCATTTACTACATTCTACCTCTTTCTTGAAATGAACAACCCATCAATCCAACTACAAATAAATTTATAAATATTTGAATAGAGTCTCAATTTATCTAATAGACTACCTAGTTTTCTATATCAACATACTTGTAGGTCTCCCAATATATTTTTAAATATCATTAATAGTTTTTCAATATAAAACACCTGATAACCTTGATTTCTAAGCAAAATCTACCACAAAATGTTTTTGAGTAGGACTTATCATATTGTCCAGGAGGGGCTTCATTCTGTTGACCAGGATCTTCGTGAGGATCTTATAGAACATGTTACAAAGACTGATAGGCCTGAAGTCCATCATAGAGGTAGGGTTGTCATTCTTAGGGGCCAACACAATATAGGTCTTGTTATGGTGCTTTAGCAGACATCCTATTCAAAAGAAGTCTCTGGTAGCACAGGAAACTTCTAACCCAACAATATCCCAATATTCTAATCCAAATTATGTTAGTTAATTTAGTTTATTTTGAAAATTATAAATAGAATACTTTATCTTTTGTTTGATAAAAAAATAAAAAAGTTTCTTATTGCACACATATGTACTCATTATAAATTTAATAAATAATTAATGAGAACTTAAAAAATTGTAAAAGAATATGCTTTCCTTTCTCATATGTTTTTCTTTCTGCTGATGAAAGGTCTATCTATTTAAGTAATTTGAACCAAAGAATAAGTCTAAAAATAATAATTAGAATGAGTTTTGAATGAACATAATTAACATTTTTCTACTTTTAGAAAAATAAACATCACCAAAGAAATAAGAAAGTACAATCTTTAATTTTTACTAGAGTTGACCATTTAATTGCATAAAAAAAACACTGAAAATAATAACTATATCATAATAAAAATAACCTAATACATCTAATAACCTAGAGCTCTCTTTTCTTTCAGAAATGACAAGTGGTGCTATCAGGAGATTGAGAAGCTCAAGGCATGGAATACTTACCTTGAGGCTAAGTATCAGAATCCTCTAGAGAGAGTTAAGAATAGAGGTAAAGACTATGACACTCTCAGGATTTTATGTTTTTGTAACTTTTTGAGTTTGAGATCCTTGTAAAACATGTTTTTGCCTTAATTTCAAAACAACTCAAATTGTCATCTACTACATTCTACCTTTTTCTTGAAATGAACAACCCATGAATCCAACTACAATTAAATTTATAAGTATTTGAATAGAGTCTCAATTTATCTAATAGACTACCTAGTTTTCTATATCAACATACTTGTAGGTCTCCCAATATATTTTTAAATATCATTAATTGTTTGTCAATATAAAACACATGATAACCTTGATTTCTAAGCAAAATCTACCACAATGACAAAATACAAACAAAATTCATACATACTCTGCATCCAAAAATTAAGGAATCAATAGAATCATTCTTCACCTCCAAACAACTTTATAATATCATTTCACACATTTTACTATTATTCTATAAAATCGCAACTGTTAATTCATGCAACACTATAGCATTTTTCTCGACAACTATTTATCTTATTCAAGATTCTCAATTGAAATGGTACTCCATATATATTTCAAATTTTTACAAAAAACAATTTTAACACGCCGGGAATCAAACGATCAAGTAACTTTCCTTTAAAAAGGAAATTACACTGATAAAGCAACGCGAACAAGTGGATGCAGTTTTATTCAGTAGTTTGAGGAAACCTAGAAATGAAGAGATTTTATTTGTGTGGCGTGACCTTAGCTCAGTTGTGTCCTGAGAAGACAAGCTTGTTGGGGCGTGGTGGGCAGCGAGGGTCTGGAGATGCACCCGCGCAATTTTCCAACTTCTCCATACTTGTAAGCCGATTATTATTTATGGGAGGATTTGGAGGGTTATATCGAGCGGAGACATGGATCGTAAACACAATCAACACCACCACAAGCACATTCAATAATGTCTTGCGCATCAAACTACCCATGCTAAAAGGCTGAGAGCTTTTGCTAAATCAAATTCACAGGAAAATCTTTAGCTTTCAACTGGATACTGAAGAAAGAGATCGAATACAATATAATGTGATGTCCATTTATGGAGGAAGCCATAAATTTATAGCAATACTTTCTCAGAGTTTCTGCGAATACAGCGCATTCAAAGTATTAGGCGTAAGGGAGACGCTAACATTCAGGAAGCTTTGCCACATTGATTGGTTAACCCACTATACAATAAAACCCTAATTTTTGTGTACACGTCGCTATTTCAGATCAAAGCTTTTCTCGACTTTTAAGAAATTAACCAAATTGATTTTTAAATGAGAAGATTTGACTAATTCCATTCGATTTTTGAATTAGTTAATAAGTTGCTAATAGTTAGCTCAATGTACTTGTATAATTTATCTTAAGGTTGATAGTATTGTAGAAGTAGATAATGAGATGGGAAATAGCGAGTACTATAATAAGATATATTAGCATTTGTACCAAATGAATGTGTAATAGTTATGTTGATAGTAAGATATATATATATATTAAATAATATTTTAGAAAATATAATTCAAAGAAATAATGATAACAGTTTGTATTATGTCTTAGTTTGTAATAAAATATATTTCATTATCATAAATATAATCATTACAAAATTAATTTTTTAATTTTTGTTTCTTTTTTTTCTTCTTTTTTATTTCATCAACTTATAATATGCACTCACATGCAAAAATATATTTAAAACTACTACTAAAACAATACTAAGGATAAAGAAGAAGCTTCTTTGTTGATTGACCCCGTTTTCATGGAGTTTATTGCTATGTGTCTTCTGAACACAAGAGGATTTAATCCTATAATAACACAAAATCAATTTCATTTTCCTCCAATAGAAAGTGCAGACATTTGGCTCTGAAACCTATAATGCCCCCTTTCAAAAAAATGGGTAGACACAGAAGAAATCTCAACACAAAAACTACCAAATTTGTTTACACAAGGTATGAGCTAATGATCTCATAAAAGTTATAAGATGACGGTATGCTTATGGTACATTCTACAAATCTTCATCACTTCACCAACTTGCAAAATTATCTAATAATGTAGTAGACGATGGAGTTTTCAACTATTCCATCCTCAACTTGCTTTGATCAATTCAGGTGGCAACTCAAACTTGAATTGAACCTAGACAAAAAGAAATTCAATGAAAAGATGAGTTCCTTTCTAAGTGATTTTGAATCCTTAAAATTGAATGAATCACAATATTTTTTATGGGATCTATAAACATAATAGGACTATCATGTTTGTCTATAATAACCTCGACAAATGTGATAGGATATGCTAGAAGATTTTTTAGTAGGAACAAGTTTGAACCAAAAGAATACTAAGCTGCAAAAATTGAAGTATCCAAGGTATAGTTCTATTGATATTTCCTATATTGAAGATGAGCCATAAGTTGAGAGATCGGGCCAAAAACTTGACCACCCATAAAAATCCCCTTGATCTTAGCACTATGTTCTAGTCAAATATAATGAAATCTAAAAACTTAAAATCAATCTAAGAATCAAGAATGTCACCTTTATGTATGAGATTTAATGTATTTTCAAAGAAGGGAAACATCTATTTGATAGTTACAAGAAAGGGCACAAGCCCTCTAAGTGAAATCATCTTATTGAATGATGCTCCTAAGGTGATTGAAATAGTAACTATTGTCACATTGTGCATTCATTTTGACATAAAAAGTATCTGTCCGAACACTAAAACCTAATCTTTTTTTGATTGATCCAAACTTGATTCTCCACAGTTCAGCTATAAGAAAATCCGCATTGATTGAACTATTCCTTACCCACTTGTTTGCCTCACTTTTTCTATTAATGCATTAATAATAAGTTGTATCTAATGCTCTATTTGAAGCTCTTATTTCTAAAATTTTCTACAGGTCCTACAAAATAGAACATTTCTAAAATTTTAAGCAAATACAATAAAACAAAGAGTGAACCTAATTGGGAAAGAAAAGGAAAACATGCTAATTTATGACTAGCCAAAAGTAGAAATGCAAATAAAATAAAATCATGTTCATTTATAATTATAAAATTAAATTTGTATAGGGGTTTTCCACTCACTACACAAGAAGAAATTATGGAAGATTTGAAGGTAGAGGCGTAAAGAGTAAATATAGTACTCTTTGGTTAGCTTAACTCAAACAAAGCATGAAACATAACTTCTCATTTGATAGAATTCTTCAAACAGGTGTGTCAGATGGAATGCAATATTTCCAAGATTTACGGAGCATTTTTCCTCGTATATCATAATTGAAAATGCTCTAATACAATGCATCCAAAATGTGGAATCATAGATAATGCATCTGAGTTGTTTGATAAAATGCCTCAATGAAATGTCATGTATTAGGAATAAAATGAAATGATTTCAAAATAGCCACAAAATAGATTTTGCAAGGAAGCATTTTTTTTTTTTTCAAGATACATATGTTTTCTATGTCTTCGATTTTTTTTCCTTGAAATTTTCACTAATATATTGTAGGCAGCCATGTCGAAAAATAGTTCAAATGCATAAATTTAAAATTTCATATTTTATAGGGTAAAGTTCATGCAATCCTCATCCATTAATTCTACGTAGAAGTCTCACTTCTTTTCTTCAAAATCCATATTTCCATGGCATTTTGTCTAGCATTTTAATATTCTTCTCTAAGAATGAACAATTGGCATTTGTGTTCTCTATTTTTTATAGGCACTCATAACCTACTCTAAGCCTCTCATTATGTTGGAGAAGGCCACAACTTATAACTATTATTTCTTGGCCTAGCATGGCCACCCATGAGTCTCTCCAACTGCCCTTTCTTCACTTGGTGAATGTTTGACCTCAGTAGCTCCATCAATTCATCACCCCTTGTAGAGGTCTATTTAGCACTGATCATAGCCCTAAAGAGGATTCTTCGGTGAAGTTTCTAAATACTTCTAAGCCCTCTCAAATTAGATAAATTTCTTGAAAAAAAATGGATGCTTTAAGAATAGGCCAATGAATATCCATTAAATCATAGATAAAACATGGTCATATTGCTAGAAAAAATATGGCATCATAGCTACCAATTATTGTAGGATATGCACAAAAAAGGATGTGTTGAAAAGGCATTAGATACTTTTGAGAAAATGCAACTGCAAGGTGTAAAACTATATTTAACAACCCTACCAACATTAATCAAATCATAGTGAAGGTATATTTTTATCAAATATGATGATAAAAAATTCTCTAGTAGAAATGTATGAAAATATGGAAGCATAAATATGGAATGTAAAGTGTTTGGTAGAAAGTATCAAAGAGATGCCATCTCCTAGTATGTAATGGTCACATTATCCCAAAAATATAAGAAGCCTGGTACTCACGCACAAAATTAAAACATGTCTAAAGCTACTTTTTCCTTTCCTGGTAGTGGCGAAGAATTCTAGCAATCATAAAAAATTTGTGGGCGATATTTAAAAATTTTCCAACAGAAGTCCAACCCAAGAATAGCCTATCGGCTAAAATTTAAAACATGAATAAAGTTAAAATTATTGGTGCATTTTTTTGGATAATTTTAATATGAAAAAATAGAATAAACTTTCCTTCTCTTTCATGTCGACATCTGGTTCATGTGTTTCCTTATCTCATCTTGAACAAAAATATTATTTAAATAATAAATTTTTTGAAATCCTATAAATTTTTTAGTCAAGCACTGCATGTCTTCAATCTAGTCTTAATAATTAAATATTGGTCAAATTTAATTAGGGTTATGGAATATATTTTGAAGGGTGGGAAGACTATAGTAAAACTATTCTCTTCTTAAACATGATTAAAACAAAATTGTCTCACATAGCATCAAGTGACTAATGACAATGTTGGACTGCCAATGTGTATACAATAATGTGTGCAAAGAAAATATGGATGAATCAGAATGGGTTGGACGCCAAGGAAATCCAAGTGTCAACAACAATGTAGAGCTCTACATCTTGAGGCTTGGATGCATAGAACAGTGTGAAACATCAATCTTTGCATTTATTACTAAATTTAAATATAAAAATCTAGGTGCATTTGTCCTAGTGGCAATAAATAAAAATTACTCACAATCAACTAGTATTATGGAAACACCATCTTATATTAACCAGGTAAATAACTAGTTATAAAATACTATGGAAATAATTATAACTAAAACAAAAATAAATAAAAATTAAGACCATGCAAAAATGTCTTAAATAGATTGAACTAGCAATCTTTGCGAGAAATTTCTATTGTGAATAGATTGAAGAAGTCAGAAAACAAATCTTACTTATGAATAATAATTTATTTAAGGGGCTTCAAAAAATATATCTGACCTCAATAATCTATTATTTAAAATCACGATATTCACAGAGTTGTTTTTTTATTTATTGTGAATTGATTGAAGAAATAACTATTAAAGAAAGTTTAAATGTGCCACACCATCATATTCATTGTGAATCCTTACTGGATCACGTGCTGGTGTGTTCCGATGATTTTTGTGATTATGGAAAGGAGTATCCATTTTCCCATAAAGAATCATAATTACCCTTTAAACATGTGGAGTTGGTGATGTCTGAATCAGAGGGCTTACTTGGCTAAAGAGGACAGCAAGTGTTTCCCTGGTATTATTACTATTAATGGCACCTGGAGATCCATTAGATCTGGCAGAACGGAGCCCATTTTCCAAAACTCCTCACAAAGCCAACATTTTAAGTATTCTTTGGAAAGGCTTTGCAATAACAAAGGGTTTTTTAAGTTCTGCAGAAACACTCGGCTCCTTGTTTGCTAGGTTATACTGGTTTAGGAGGGTCTGAACTTTGAAATGGGAGGAAATACGCTCTGCATTGAGCCTGATAAAATTGAATAGACCTTCACCTCTGATGCGCTGATGACACATTACTACAAGGAGAGCGGCATTTGGGGTTTTATGGAGAGAATGAAGGGTGGGCATGATGAACGAATCTCCAAATAGTTCATGTCATCCTGGAATAACAGAAGTGTCTTTGTAGGTGGCATCCACTTTCAGTTGAATGAGGAGGTCATAGCCAAGCCAACCGGGCTTTCTATGATGGGGAGAAAATACAAAAAAACCAGTCGAACCCCTGACCCAACAATCCTCAACTAGTTTTTCAAGGATGGAGACCTGCCAGTGAAAAAGTAGGGGGCTTCAATAGGGAGGTGTTGCCGGATTTATAGCCAAAAATCTAACTCATTGTGATGAAATACTTCACGTTGGAAGGTAAGTTCACTCCTTAGAAAGCAATATCCTTAATATTAAGGAGAACCCAGATAAGCAAATTCCTATCCTTCACCAGGGCCTTCTTCTCTACATTTACCAGTTCCACAAAGCTATTTGTTTAGCACCCCAGCCCCCTCGATTATCCAGGAGATGACCTAAGAGGATTCCCTGACCAAAAGTGAAAACCCCACCCAGTCCTCCTCCCAGTCCATCCATATCACCCAGGAGCCTGAACTGGGTACTAAAGAGGGAAAGAACTGAAAAAAATGTGTTAAAAACCTGTTCATTAGGAAGGATGCCTAGGAGGTTTCTTATGTCTCTGAGTTTGAGGAAATCAAAGATAAGAAGCAAGATGGTAGTACTCTAAAGGTTGACTGTAGGCCCAAAAAAAGGAAATTAATGGAGAGCTAGGTTAGCCTCGAGGTGGATTAGTGGCTCAGGGTGTAGAAGGTCTAACGGACTTGCCAAAGAACAATGAAAAACCAAGCTACTGGAAATGGAAACTAAAGAGCTTTCCATCTCTGATAAGGATTCCTAGACCACTAAATCCATGAATGATTCCTCAGAAGACCACATGAGCCCCCCCACATGACCCTGTCCTCAACCCCAAGCATGCCATGGAAACCCCCATCATTTCTACCCCACCCCTAAGCCCTGCTCAGGATCCCCAAGATAAGACCCCTACCCCTGTTTACAATAAAGAGGCCCCAGAGGAGAAAAACAAGCTCAAAGGTACTCTTAAAAGGAGGTTCACAAACTTGGACAAAGAGATTGTGGAGATCAAGGAAAAGATGCAGGAGTTGATGAACCAATGCAGGCTGACTAACAAATTTGGCCTGGATGTTATGCATGCTTTAGCTATGACTCTTTATCATGTGCAGGATAAGCTGCCAGTTGGTACTTTGGAGGCCAACGAGGACAACAAGGACCTCTTCCTGTTCCTGCAAGAAGAATGGGTGAGAACCCTGCTATCTAAGCAGTTGGGTGGGAAAAATTAGTTCTGTTTCCCATGTTTTGGTTAATTTTGAATGGGCCTAGCTCTAGGATCCCCTATTTTGTGGATGGGGTTATTGTTAGTTTTTATAGCTTTCTACTCAGCCCTGTGTGGCTTTTAACTGCTACTTTACATGCTACTACTCATTCTAGATACTCTGTTTTAATTCATAAGCTTAGTATGGTGGTTTATGTTTTTGATAGGGGTAGATTTAGATTTGGTGACTTTACTGTTAAACTATTATATCTGCTTTGGCTGGTTACATTAATGTTCTATTAATGTGCTACTAGTCCTTTGTTCCATGGACCAACACCCTCTTCCTGCTTTATCTATCAAAAACTATTAAAGATATTTGTATACTTATAATTTTATATTCTTGATTTGCAAGTTTGATTTCATTAGGCTCCATTTACAATAACATTTTAGATTGATATAACATGGTTTACTAGATTTCTATAGGTAAGGATGTTGTTTACACGGGTTCTACATAGGCACTCCTACTACACACATAAAATTTATCTAATCATTCAATATAAACTACATGCTTTACATCATTTTATTTTTTAAAGAAAATAATACCTTCTCTTCTACAAAAAATTACCATTGCCATCCTAATAGATTCAATATCTGAAGACATTTTTATTACTTAATAATTCTTGCTCCTCAGTGCATCTTTAATCTTTAAAGTGTATTCATTTTCTCTAATGTTTCTGCTATGATTGTTACTGTGTTGAAATTAAATTAGAGACAAGTTGGGTGATGGTAAGGAGGGTTGTGAATCCATAAAACTACTCATAGATATTTATTGCATTTATTATGTTCACTACCCATTTATATTTTATGTGCGGTTCATAATGAATACCTTGGTTTATAGAAACAATCAAACATTACATACAAGTATTTATCATGTAAAAGTGGTCATATAAAATTCTATTAAGAATTTAAAATAAGATCATATCAACAGATAATCAATCTCTATTTTCTTTATGTAATTAAAAGAAAATTAACAACAAAGAAACAATGCAATGCAAAAAATTATTCAACTAGAAGCGTGGAATATTTTAACTACTTGAAAGTTATGTGGAAGACAAACTTCTATTGCCTGCAAGTTGTGCAAAAGATAATATTATGATAAAGGATATTACAAAATATACATGAAAATTTCATTGCCACTATACAGGATGTAAAGTCAAATCTAGGTGTAGATGGTTGCCTAATGTTTTTTGACTTTTTCCTTATATCTAGAATTTTTTTCAATTATGGTAAATGAAGGTTTTTAAGGGATTCGACTCTTTAGAAAAAGAGGAAAAAGGATAATATAATATGCACCATCAAAAAATCTAAGGTATTACAAGTCTAAACAAAAAATGGCCACCCTTAAGAAATATAGGGAAAATAGTAGCCAAAAGCTAGCCAACAAATAACAAAAAACAAACTGTGTAGAAAAAACTAAATCTGAAATAAAATTAAGCTAGGATATTAAGAACATCAAAAAACTCCACCTCCAACTTGGTCATCTCCATTGTAGTTTTATTTTGGTTCATGAGCTCTAAAGGGGACTTTTCATTTTTTCTTCTTAGATTACCTCATGTCCTCTTGTTGGGCCCTGAAATTTCTTGATCTTTGTTAGGATTAAGCTCGAAAAAAAGTTTCTCTTCATGCTCCTTTTGAAGAGACTCAACCAACCTCTTCATTGTTTATGATGTATTATTTGTACTCTTTTGGCTCTAAATTATAGAAGGTTGAAGGGAATCTTTTAAACTATTCATCTGCTCCCCCATATAAGAAATTTTAACCTTATGATACTTTCTCTTTTTCTCAAGGGTATTTGTAGTTTTCTTGAGACAACCCACCATATAATTATGCTCCTTATATGTCCAAAAATTATATCCCAGGGTAATGCCCACTCCACAAAAATCTCTATGGTATTATCCTGATTCTTACTAGCATCCAAGGTATCTAGAACATCGGGTTTACTACCAAGATCTCTTATCTTTATCTTTAAATCTTTGGTTTCATTAAAAACCCATTTTCATAAGGAGAAGTAATTAATACCATTCTCTTTTTCCAAGCCTAGAACATAATATTAGTCTTTACAGTTTGACTTGAGATGACAGGAGTTAGCTTTAAGCTCCATTAGAGATATATCTTTGTCCTTGCTCTGAGTGGCCTCCTCTGGAAAGGGGGTTGCACTAGAAATAGGGAGAGTTGCTCTTGAATCTCTTCAGCAAGATCCTTCTTGTTATGCACATAATATTCTATCTCCTAACCTTTATGACACTTTGGATTTTTATATTTAACAACACTTTCACTAGTAATGGAGGGTGAATGCATGTCCTTCTTACCTAGAGATTTACCATCAACTAGAGAAGTTGAAAATTTTCTCTTCTTCTTACCCTTCCTATAACCAGTGGCCCTAATAGTATATTTATTGGTCCTATTAATTTCAGCTGAAGAGACATAATCTTCATCCTCAAAAACCATATCCTTACCCTTCCCTTTACCCCGAGCTTTGGCTCTAGGATTTGGTGATCTTTTAAAAGAACTGAAGAAGGAATATATTGTTCTTTATCATAAGATATCTTCATTATCATAGATAAAAATAGGGTTTGATAGGTCAAGGAGGGATTTGAACTGATCATAAGTCAACCTAATGATCCTTCATACAACACAATATTTTTATCTAGGTTGTTTTGATAATCCTTCATACTAACTTGAAGAGAAGACAATTAATTAAAAGGAATAGAAATCCTAATGTGATGCTTTAAATGATTAAGAACAAATTTGTGCCTTAAGGCCCTAGTAAAATACCCATCTAGGATTATGTAATCAATAATTACATTCAAAACTTGATTACAAATCAGCTTAATCTTGCTTAGTTCATAGATTTTATTTATTCCCACTCTTCTTGGTCTTTGATTTCCTCCTCTATTTTGGTAAATTTATGAACAAAAATTTATGATTATTTACAATCCTTATAGAACTTCTTTCCTTCCATTGATAAACCAGTACCCTCAACCACTAATTTATCATCTATGGTAAAATTCCTACAAAATAGAGCATTGTTTCCATCCTTCTAACTCTTAGTCAAATTCTTAGTAAAGTTCATTTCCTAGCCATGGGTCTCTCTAGGTAACGAATGAGATCACCCTCTTTTAGGATATTCCACACTTTATTCTTTCTTTTGACAATTTCAAAGTCCATGGGATCAACACATCTCCAATCTCCCCTTATATAATTCTCCCCTAGGATTTGATGCATAACTAGGATAGAAAAAAATAGCTTCAAACTTAGGCACAAAGTTACCCATAATCTATGTGAAAGGTAGTTGCTATTTTGAGCTAATAACATGATTGCACAAGCAAAATGTTTAGAAATAGCACCTTGACAATATCCAAAAAAAATTATTTTTTTAAAAGAAAATGGTAAATTCATATGGACTAGGAGCGTTTTTAATTCCAAAAGAGAAAAAAACTTTTTTAATCTCTTCTCTGGAGAGTACAGTCACAAGCAATTTTTTGTGATCTTCATTCAAGATTTTGGGAATAGCATCCAAAAGAGAGTTTTGAGAATTTCCATCCTAGGAATTATCAATAGTCAAGAGATTAGAAATGAAGTTAACCAACTCTCTACATACCTCATTTTCCTTCTCAATCCTAACCCCATTCTTCATGAGATGATCTATTCTATTTTCTACCCTCTGCTTAAGAGTAGATATGTGAAAAAAATGATTCTTTCTATTCCCAAAAGAGAGCCACTAAGTTTTGGATCTTTGTTTCTAGAAGTGATATTATGATACTTAACAAGAATATCATTCTCCCATGAGAGGTTATCCACTATATAGCCTTACTCCTATATTTTTCTTGAATTCCCTTTAGTTCTAGTTCTAGAATTCAACAAAGTTTCATGGGTGAGATTTGAAAATTTTGGGAGTTCAGCCCAATAGTAGTCTATCCAATAAATATATTCATTTATGTATGTCAATATATGTAGACAATAAGATATAGTTAATCTCAATTAATAAAAATTAAGAAATTAAAATTAAAATGTTTTTAAATTAAGTATAAATATATGCGATAGGGTATTTAGCTTAAAGAATACTAATTAAAAATAATATTGATATTATAAAATATATATTTATCAATACTTAAAAAATAATATATCGGGTATGTCATTATTTGATTATTAAAATAGAGTTAGATTTATTACATGTCAATCTCAAACAATTCATGGTGAATCCCAAGAAACAAATATGTAATCTAGAGGATAAAAAGATTCTTTAATTTATTTCATTGTAATATTTTATATATAAATGTATGTAATTTTGTTTACTTACTTCACTACAATATTTTATATCTAAATGTGCATAAGGATGACAATATTTAAAAACTTTTTGAGGGAGTTCATTATATTTTAATGGTAATTTTCTCCTATATCAACCATTTTGATACACTAGCTTTAGTTGTCCAATTATTTGAAGATTCCCCTCTCAAACATGTAGACGGACTACATGTAATATTAATTTGATATTTCCTTAAAAGATATAAAATAATTTTTTGAAAAATAATTTACTATATATTTTATCACATGAGCTATTTTCACTTGAAAAAAATTTGAATCTTTCAATGTTGAAAATTAACTTCTTTTATTTTAATCATTTCATTTCTTTGAATTAATTAAATAATTAATCTATATTGTAAAATGGTGATCAATGGTAGAAAACCACTTTACACATACATTGGAATACCAAATCTGGTCTGTAGGCCATATCTGATTTGTACAACCCAAAAGGATGAAGGGATATAAATGCAAGATCTATCTTACTAGATGATTTTGGGTATTCCTTATGTATGTAGAAATGTATGATTAGAAAGAAGGAATATATGTTATAGCTAAGATAATCACAAATAATAAATAATAGTAGATCTCATCTAATATAAAAAAAAAAAAATAGTAGATGTAAGATATGAGAGTAATAATTTATGAGAGTAATAATGTGTGTACTTGAAGATAAGAGTAAAAAATGACTCATTTTTATGACTAAAGGAGTCCTGAAATGACCCAATTTCTAGATTTGACAGATGGTGACCCAAAAGCCAGAATTATGCAACTTTAAGTTTTACTCTAGGAACATGTTGATCTTGGCCAAACATGTACCAAGTATAGATTGAGTTTGACCTATACCAAATATGAACAAATTCATAAGTTGAAGGGTAGATTTTTTTAGATCTTTTGGTTTTATATTCATATGAAACAACAAACAATAACTTTAGCAGACATTGATGAATTATCTTCAAGACTTAAAGCAGTGTTCACCCTTATATATTTTCTATTGACCTCTACCTTAACAAGAGTTCAGTACATCTATATAGTGGGGCGCTTTGTCACCTGACAAGAGTTAGCTTATTTTTCCATCTAAAAACTAGAAGATATAAGAATCTAGATACAAATGGCTAACAAGTCCACGTGTACTCTAGTTGGGGCGGGACAATCATAGTTCAGAGGGAGTCATTCAAGAACCTTAAAATTATAGATGTATTACATATGTTAGGAATGGGCATGAATATAATTCCAGTATCTAATGATATTAAAATTTGGGTTTCAATCTAACAATTATATCTAAAAAATATGGATTGAATCTTCCAAACTCAAGATTGTCAAGTGTGGGACAAATGATTATAAGTCATATAATTATTTCTATTTCTATGAAACATTATTTAGAATAGTTATTTTTCTTCAAAAGTTAATCTTCATCTCAATTAGTTAATCTTTTACAAGAGTTCTAAACTATCCAAACTCTATATTATTCTAGTTAAAAGTTTACCAAGCTCTTGTTTGGCTAGTAATAATATAGCTAATATAAGTATTGACTGGTTACAACTAATCCTATCCAAGTCACTAATAATTTTTTTAAGCTCACTTAACAAGATTTATACCTATTTATTTTATAACTTATCATGAAGAAATATCATCCTTGGATCAATAAAGTAAAATCTATAGTCAATAGAGGAACTACAAAATCGATGAGCCAAGACTCGACATTTTCAAAAAGGGAATTGGTCAACCACATTTAAACCTATCATATAATAGATCATCAACCCCGTACAATTTTATACAATAGTGAAAATTTTATTTGAATAGATATGAAATATTTTATCTAGTTGAAAGGCTTATAACATAGTAAGAAATTTATGGAAGGTTACCTTGACAATTATGATTGGATAAACCAAGGGTACCATCTTTAGTTTTCAAAATTTCCTGCATCACCTATAAGATTATTTTATTGCATAGTTATTTCTACATGGCTTAATTTTTTTCAACCTCTTTAATTGTTCATGCATATTTTAAATACAATTCCAAACTTATTTAAATAGAATTCAATTATTAATGATATTTCAAAATATATTTGGACAGATATCATTATTTTCTTATAGAATATAAGGTAGTTAAAGAGATAACTCAGGACTCTTTTCAAACATTTCTAATCAGTTAAAGTTTAGTTGAATTGATCCCAAGATGTTCACTTTAGGAAAAGGTAGAAAATAGTAGATATAAATTTGGGTTTTTAAGATGGTTAATTAGGCTATTTTCTATGAGATTTAATGATATTAACATTGTTATAACTTAGTTACTATTTTCAATGCTTATTTTATTCAATTTAATGGTCAACTCTAATGGAAAATTGTAAAGATTGCATTTTTATTTTCTAGTGCGATGTCTACTTTTTGAAGTAGAAAAATAATAATTATGTTTATTCAAAACTTATTTTAATTGAAATATATACGGACTACTCTTTCAAATGAGAAGCTTAAAGAAGATATATTGTTGTGGATAAAAATTCTATAGTGATGCATGAATTAATAGTTGCGAGCTATATAGAATAATAATAAAATGTGAGAAATGATATTTTAAAGTTTCATGTTTGGACATGAAGAATGATTATATTAATGCCTTAATTTTTAGATGTTTTTAAATTAAATACAAATTATGCATGACTTTTGTTTGTGTCTTTTCATTGTGTTATATTTTGTTTAGAGATCAAGGTTATATTTGTTAGCATGAATAGTGATGGTATTCCTATGGGGAAATATCATAGTAATGAAAGAGGCATGCTACATTTGTTATGTCTTCCATTCCTGAATTTTTTTTTCATTGATGGCAACATATGCTATTGATTGGATTGTTCAGGAGGCTACACAAGAGGTTTTAGAGAATTGTACAGATACCATACAAAGAATTAGCACATGAAAACTTAGATGAAGACTCATCATGATGTGCTAAGCCACCATCTATGATGGCACACTCTTATGAGTTAATTGGAAAGAGTTATGACTAGTTTACTGACAACTATTTCGTAGGAGATAGAAACTATGTTTTCACATAGTTGATTACAAAACTTTGTGGATAGCACACATGATTGTTTAAGTTATGATGTGGTAACATAGGTTCATGTTGGAAACTGGCTTGAGAGATTATTGTGATCATATGGTGTCATGATCATACAGGTGGCGTCATCTATGGCGTATGCATTAGCAAAGACCTATTTGAAGGCCAACTTGGAGCATGTTTCAATTAATATGATATGTAAGCTTAATCGATGGATCTAAATGATTAATTGATGTAACTACTATGTTGTAAAATTGTAAGAGGTGCCCTATGCACCTTTGCATGGGTCTATTTATTTTTTATAAATAGGATTTATCCTATGAAGGATGACTTTGATATAATTGTTGTAACTTGTATTTATGGATAGAAATCATTGGAAAATATGTGTGGTACTACATATGTGAGATGCAAAGGTGAATGTGAGATTAAGGAAGCATAAGATATTGTTTAAAAAACAATATTTGTGCACCAAGGCACAAGTTGGAGCTTGCTCGGTAGTGATTAAAGGCTGGAAGCAGTTTCAAAATAGAATTATCTTAGACTTGAAGTTGCAAGGTTTAGAGAACCTACGTGTGGCTTTAAATCTCAAATCGCTTGATTAAGTTGATGTATTGTGCACCCTTAACAGTGTAATTTTCTTTAATAGGGTTGGACTCCCAACAGGGTCGATTCCTTTATTGGGATCACATTGTAAAAGGCTCCTAACAAGGTCTTTCCTTTAACCAAGACCTACCTATTGTAATACTCAGCTCCTAACATGGTTATAACTCTTAACAGGGTTATTAAAGGTCTATAGTGTAAATATTTGTGGGTACCGTCCCTGCCAGGGTTTTGTTCCCTTAACAGGGTTTTCCTTGAGAAAAATACTGGCATTCATGTTTATGTGTGTTATTATTGCATTTACTTTTTTAGTACAGTGTTTTGTTATAAGCAATAATTTTGAAGTTAAAGTTAAATTATTATGTATTGGCATCCACTGATTCAGCCCTGCTCACCCCCCCTCCCTCAGTTGACTGGGT
Source organism: Chamaecyparis obtusa (assembly GCA_027943335.1). Classification (NCBI taxonomy): domain Eukaryota; kingdom Viridiplantae; phylum Streptophyta; class Pinopsida; order Cupressales; family Cupressaceae; genus Chamaecyparis; species Chamaecyparis obtusa. Next base: position 53,309 of record BSBK01007728.1, read on the forward strand.
GACTAGTATTCTAACAATTGGCATCAAAGCTTTTGGTCCTCAGTCGGGAAGCTTAACAACTTGAGGTAAAGATAAGGATGGCCTTATTCAGAAAAGAGAGTCCTAAGTTTGATGTGGAAATTTTGACACATGGAAGGAGAAGATGAAGAATAATCTAATGTTTATGGGGTTGGAATATCAGCTCATTACTTGGAAATATTTACCCATCATAGGAGAGGAAGATCTTGAAACACTTGCTACTACTGAAGAAGAAAGGAAAAGGTTTGTATGCAACGTTGTTGCAAAGGAAGCCTTGGTTAATTAATGCAGGAGCATCCTGGGTGTAAGAGCAATCTTGCATCACCCAAAAATATTTCTATTTTTATATTCAATAAGGGTTATTTTGTGCAGAGCTGCTATTTATGGAAAGTTACTATTTTTGGTAATTTTCGTATGTGCTCAAAATGATCTGATTTCTTTCTTAGAGGTTCATTTTGGTCATATAAGTTTGCCAGTAAAGTTTCATTGCCAGATCAAGTGTATATTGGAAGATATTGAAGATTTTTGGTATTGGCAGCAGGGTACAGAAACTTTGAACTCAATTTTGAAGGCTTTAGAGGCCCCGGATGAGGTCAAAAATTTGGGTGACAGGTGCTTGCGCAAGTCAAGCCTGTAGAGTGCTTCGTGGCGTTTCTGAAATGGGGTTATAATAGCCGATCGGGTCAACTGGTGATGACTTATGGTCTTCGAAAGTTGGGCCACCTGAAATGGCGAAAAATAATTTTCTTCAAAATTTCTGTTCGGGTTTCAAAGGTTATCTTGAGCCGACTATGATGTAATGAAATGTAAAATAAATTAATTCTAAGTTTGGTCGGCCTTATTGGCTAAAATTCTGGAACCTTCCCAGGCGATGGATGGATAATTGCCTATATAAGGAAGGCTATATTATTGTCTTACGCAGTTGAGAATAGTTCTGGGTAGTAGATCTGGGTATTGATTTGAGGCTTTGTCCTACAGAATATTGTAAGGGAATGCCCATGTGGCTTTGCATATTGTAATTCTGAAAGTTTGTAATTCCACATTTATGGAGATAATAAGAAGTCAATTTTCTGTTCTTGCATATTATTGTTGTTGTTTCTCTATTTCTGTTATGTGTTTGTGGTATTAAGGGGAGCACCCTTCATCAAGTGGTATCAGAGCAGGTTTTCTTGAGTGTGTAAATAGATCGCCGACTGTGAGGCAGTTTGCACCAGGACTGTGGTTAGGGTTTCAGCGCGCATCGCGAAAATGCCTCCACGAAGAGAACGTGGCGGAAGACCTGGTGCTGTGACACCTGAGGTTAGAGAGCTGCAGAGACAAGTGCGAGCATTGCAAGAAGAGATTCGCAGAGGAATGAATCTTAATGTCAGAGATGAAAGCGAGGATGAAGCCGAAGAAGAATATCAAGAAGGAGAAATTGAAATTGTGAACCAGGAGGAAAAAAGACTTTTTCGGGCGATTTCCAAGATTGGGAAAAGACCTAAGATTGAGATTCCTACATTTTCTGGAAATCTTAACCTAGAGGAATTGATCGACTGGATCAATGAATGTGAAGAATATTTTGAGTATGAAGATGTTGAGGATCCTGATAGGGTCAAATTTGCGAAGGCCAGACTGAAAGGTCATGCGAAGATATGGTGGCAAGAGATTCAGTTGGAGCGAAATAGAAGGGGAAAGGAGAAAATCACGAGATGGGATCGGATGGTGGATAAATTGAAGCGACAGTTCATTCCTGTTGATTATGAGCTTGACCTACTGAAGAAAATACAGAGTTTGAAGCAAGCAGGAAGATCTGTTCAGGAGTATACAGAGGATTTCTATCGACTTCTCATCAGAACAGGCCATGCAGAAGCTGATAAGGAGAAAGTTGCCCGATACCTTAATGGGTTAAGGCCAAGCATTCAGGAGGAGCTGAATCTGGTTCGAATGAATAGTATTGAAGAGGTATACCAGTTTGCCCTAAAAGTAGAGGAAAAGCTGAACAAGAAGTTTGAGAGCAGACAAAATGGAAGAGGTCGCGGTGGACGATCTGGTGGACGATCATATGGTGGCCGAAATGAGGATCCAAAAAAGAAGGATGAGGCCAGTAGCAGTCAGAATCAGTGAGGAAATAATTTCAATCGCTTCCAGGATCAGAATAATAGAGATCAAAGAGGGAGAGGAAGAGGACAAGGATCTGGAAGAGGTGGCTTCCGTGGAACATGTTTTCACTGTGGAGAAGAAGGTCACAGGGCATTTGAATGTCCTCAGCGCCAAGGCAGAACAGACAGAAGAAATGAAGGCCAAGCCAGAGTTGCACATGTAGATGAAGACGCCAGATCATCAAATTCTGAAGATGCTGAAAGAGGAGAAACGTTGATTAACAGAAGAGTCCTGTTGAGTGGTGAGAATGAACCTGAGCAAAGAAAGAGCCTGTTTCGCACCAGGTGCAAGTGTGAAGGTAAATGTTGTGATGTGATCATTGATAGTGGAAGCACTGACAATTTGGTGTCAGAAGAGATGGTGACAAAGTTGAAGCTCAAGAGACAGAAACACCCACATCCATATCAGATTGCCTGGGTACAGGATGACCACAAGGTCATGGTCAATGAACAATGCCTGGTGAAGTTCAAGATTGGTGGATACCAAGATGAGGTATTGTGTGATATCATATCTATGGATGCATGTCATATGTTGTTGGGTAGACCATGGCAGTTTGACAGATGTGCTGTACACGATGGTCGTGCGAATACCTATTCCCTGACAAAGGATGGAGTGCGGCATAAGCTAAAGCCATTGAAGGAGACTGAAGAAAAGGTATGTGGTAATGCAAGAATAACATTTGTTGATGGAAGAAAATTTTTAGATGGTATGAGGCATGAGCATGTGTGTTTTGCTTTAATTCCAAAAGTTGGTAAAGAAGAAGTAGAGGATGTTCCTGTAGAAGTTGCGGATTTGTTGAATGAGTTTCAGGATATTGTATCCAATAACGTGCCTGATAGATTACCACCAGTCAGGAAGATCAGTCATCAGATGGACTTGATCTCAGGAGCAAGTTTTCTGAATAAGGCAGCACACAGAATGACACCTGCAGAAAGTGAGGAGTTGAACAGACAAGTACATGAACTGTTACAGAAAGGATTGATCCGTGAGAGTATGAGTCCCTGTGCTGTACTAGCGATATTAGCACCAAAGAAGAATGGAGAATGGAGGATGTGTACAGATTCCAGAGCAATAAACAAGATCACAATCAAGTATAGGTTTCCATTGCCACGAATGGATGATATTATGGACTATTTGAGTGGAGCTGTGTATTTCTCAAAGATAGATCTGAAAAGTGGATATCATCAGATTCGGATCAGAGAAGGAGATGAATGGAAGACTACCTTCAAGACAAAGGAAGGACTATATGAGTGGTTAGTCATGCCTTTTGGGCTAACCAATGCACCGAGCACTTTCATGTGGCTCATGAACAAGGTTCTGAAAGAATTTTTGGGTAAGTTTGTCATTGTTTAGCTGGATGATATTTTGATCTTTAGTAAGACATTGGATGAGCATATGATGCATATTCGTATGGTATTTGAGAAGTTGAGAGAAGAGAAATTGCTGATTAATTTGAAGAAGTGCAGTTTTCTGAAGAAAGAGTTAGTGTATTTGGGGTTTGTAGTTTCAGGAGAAGGTCTAAAAATGGACCCAGAGAAGGTACAGGCTATCCTTGAATGGCCTACTCCAAGGAGTGCTACTGAGGTAAGATCTTTTCATGGTCTAGCTAGCTTTTACAGAAAGTTTATCAGAAATTTTAGCAGTATTTGTGGACCCTTGACTGAAACAATGAGAGGGGATAGAAAAGAGTTTAAGTGGACTAATGGGGCAGAAAAGAGTTTTCAATTGTTGAAACAAAAAGTTACAGAACAACCTGTTTTAGCACTTCCAGATTTTAATAAGGTGTTTCAAGTAGATTGTGATGCTAGTGGTACTGCAATAGGAGCTGTTATGAGCCAAGAAGGTAAACCTGTTGCTTATTTCAGTGAGAAGTTAAATGATGCCAAGAGGAAATATTCTGTTTATGATCAGGAATTTTATGCTATAGTTCAGGTATTAAAGAAGTGGAGACATTATCTTCTTCCTAAGGAGTTTGTTTTGTATACTGATCATCAAGCTTTGCAATATTTGAATAGTCAAGGAAAGTTAAATCAGAGGCATTTGAAATGGGTTGAGTTTTTGCAGAGTTATACATTTGTTTTGAAACACAGGAGTGGAAAGTCTAATAGGGTTACAGATGCTCTTAGCAGAAGGCAACTATTGCTGACAGAAATGTAGATTGAAGTGGTTGGGTTCAAGGAACTCAAGAATTTGTATCAAGAGGATCCTGATTTTGGTGAAGCTTGGAAAGCTTGTGCAGAACCCATTACTCTAGACAGGACAAAATGGTTGGATTTCATTATCCAGGATGATATGCTATTCAGAGGAAATTAGTTGTGCATTCCACGAAGTTCTATGAGGGAGAATCTCATCAAGGAGAAGCATAGTGGAGGATTGGCTAGACATTTTGGTCGTGATAAAACCCTTGGTTTGGTTAGTGAGAATTATTATTGGCCACAGTTGCAGCAAGATGTGAAGAAGTTTGTACAGAGTTGCAGAGTATGTTAGATGGTGAAAGGAGTGAAGCAGAATACAAGATTGTATCAGCCATTACCTGTACCAGAGAAGCCTTGGGAGGATATCAGCATGGACTTTGTTCTTGGTTTATTGAGGACTCAGCGGGGACATGATTCAATTTTTGTGGTAGTTGACAGATTTTCAAAGATGGCACATTTTATTCCCTGCAAGAAGACTAATGATGCTGTTCATGTAGCAGAATTGTTTTTCAGAGAAGTAGTGAGACTTCATGGTTTGCCAAAGACCATAGTTTCAGATCGGGACACTAAGTTTGTTGGATATTTCTGGCGAACATTGTGGAAGAAGTTGAAGATAGATTTGAAGTTCAGTTCATCACATCACCCACAGACTGATGGATAGACAGAGGTGGTGAATAGGAGTTTGGGAAATTTGCTGAGATGTTTGGTTGGAGATAAGCCAACGGGATGGGATTTGATTTTACCACAGGCAGAATTTGCATACAATAATTCTATCAACAGGAGCACTGGTAAATCACCATTTCAGATTGTATATGGAAGTAGTCCAAGAAATGCATCTGAATTGAGGAAAATAGATAAAGGAGAAATAAGTAGTGCTGAAGCTGAGGATTTTGCAGAACACTTGAAGAACATCCATGGGGAGGTGAGGAAGCATATTACCAAGATGAACGCACAGTATAAGGCTAAGGCAGATGAGAAAAGGAGGCATAAGGAATTTCAGGTTGGTGATGAAGTCATGGTTCATTTGCGAAAGGAGCGGTTTCCAGTTGGTACATATAACAAGCTGAAAATGAAGAAGTTTGGACCATGCAGGATATTGAAGAAACATGATTCAGGAAACGCATATGAGGTAGAATTGCCTACTGAGCTAAATATTTCACCAGTGTTTAACATTTCAGATCTGACAGAGTATCATGAAGGAGGTGTTGAAGATGAGATCACAACAGCACAGTGGAGTATTCCAGCAACTAGTTCAGACACTAAGGAGATTGAAGATATACTGGATAGTCGTGTTGGCAGAAGCACAAGGAACAGGACATATGAAGAATATCTGGTCAAGTGGAAAGGATGACCTGTTGAAGATTCATCATGGCTAACAAAGGAGGAGGTTAACCGTCTTGGTTTTCCTCTACACACCTGAGTTGTGACAGGGTCACTTCTCAAATTACCCTGGGTGTCTGATGCAGGAGCATCCTAGGTGTAAGAGCAATCTTGCATCACCCAAAAATATTTCTATTTTTATATTCAATAAGGGTTATTTTGTGCAGAGCTGCTATTTATGGAAAGTTACTATTTTTGGTAATTTTCGTATGTGCTCAGAATGATCTGATTTCTTTCTTAGAGGTTCATTTTGGTCATATAAGTCTGCCAGTAAAGTCTCATTGCCAGATCAAGTGTATATTGGAAGATATTGAAGATTTTTGGTATTGGCAGCAGGGTACAGAAACTTTGAACTCAGTTTTGAAGGCTTTAGAGGCCCCGGATGAGGTTGAAAATTTGGGTGACGGGTGCTTGCGTAGGTCAAGCCTGTAGAGCGCTTCGTGGCGTTTCTGAAATGGGGTTATAATAGCCGATCGGGTCAACTGGTGATGACTTATGGTCTTCGAAAGTTGGGCCACCTGAAATGGCGAAAAATAATTTTCTTCAAAATTTTTGTTCGGGTTTCAAAGGTTATCTTGAGCCGACTATGATGTAATGAAATGTAAAATAAATTAATTCTAAGTTTGGTCGGCCTTATTGGCTAAAATTCTGGAACCTTCCCAGGCGGTGGATGGATAATTGCCTATATAAGGAAGGCTGTATTATTGTCTTACGCAGTTCAGAATAGTTCTGGGTAGTAGATCTGGGTATTGATTTGAGGCTTTGTCCTACAGAATATTGTAAGGGAATGCCCATGTGGCTTTGCATATTGTAATTCTGAAAGTTTGTAATTCCACATTTGTGGAGATAATAAGAAGTCAATTTTCTGTTCTTGCATATTATTGTTGTTGTTTCTCTATTTCTGTTATGTGTTTGTGGTATTAAGGGGAGCACCCTTCATCATTAATGCACTATATGATGGTGAATTCCTAGAAGCTAGAGATCTAACAAAAGTAGGTGAGATTTGGAAAAGACTAATTGCACTCTATGAAGGAAATGAATACACTAAGAGAGAAAATTTGTAGAATTGGAGAACAAAGATGGAGACAATATAAATGAAGGATGATGAAACAATAAGGATGTATGTTTAGAGGGTATCTGAATGTGTGATTGGAATTAGAAACAATGGAGACACTTATACAAAAGATGAAGTCATAGCTAAAATTATTAGATATATGACTCAAGCCTACAAACCCAAAGTTCTTTCTTTGGAGGAGACCATACCTCAATACAAAGACTTCACCAAAGAAATGTTAGTCTAGTTAAACTAACTACCTTTGAGACCGCAGAGCTAAAGGATACACTACGTAAGGTCGAGACAACATTTATAGAAACTACACATAGAAGTGGACCTATTGAAGCTAGAACTAATTAAGTAAGCACAATGAAGATCTTAGATAATATGTTGAAGAATGGGAAAATATTAAAAGACTAGACAATCAGGTGGATGAGAAGAACATGGCCCTAATCGCCAGAAGAGAAATGAAAGGAAAAGGTATGTTTCAAGGGAAATTACCCTTAAAATGTTTTAATTTCAATAAGGTTGGTCACTTTGCATCTATATGTTTAACTAGAGTACCTAAGAATAGGCCTAAGTATGGAAAATACAAGAATGATAACGAATTCTACTATGCTAGTGATGGATCTAAAGATTTAGATGATGAATTCAATCATGTATTGGATTTTGTTCCTATCAAAGAAGAGGATCCTATCCATGAAGACAAAGCCTTAGTTTCTAATATTTAAAAGAAAACTAATTGGATAATAGATAGTGTATGTTCACATCATATGATTGGTAATAAAGATAGATTCATTTAGCTAAATAAGTTTTATGGTGGTGTTGTAAGATTTGGTGACACTACTCCTAGAATGATTGTTGGTAAAGGATCAATTACTTTAGATGGAAAGACTAATACTAATGATGTAATATTTGTGAATGGCTTAAAACATAATCTATTAAGTGTTGGACAACTTCTGGACAAGGGAAATCACTTATAATTTAGGGATGTCAATCAAACTCTATTAGAGGAGCTAATAGAGAATTGATCACATCTGGTACTAAGACCAGAGGTAATATATTCTAGTTAAACTATACTAAGGTTAGTTGTTTTATTGCAAAGATTGATGACAAAAGGTTATCACATAGAAGGTTTTGTCATATCAACTTTCACAACATGGTAAAAGCATCTAATAATAATCCTATCAAAGATATACCTAAGATTGTGAAACCAACCAATACTACATGCAGAGAGTGTGTCTTGGGGAAGAAAACAAGAAGCAACTTTACAAGAAAAGGATAATCGACAAATAGAAAGATGGAACTAATTCATACAAATCTATGTGGACCTACTCAGACTAGGTCATACTTTGGAGACATGTACTTTATTTTATTCACTGATGACTACTCTAGAATGATGTGGGTAGGATTCTTAGAGAAAAATTAGAAGCATTTGAAACTTTCAACTTTTATAAGGAAAAAGTTGAGAATGAGACGGGCTTAAAGATAAAATGTTTAAGATTAGACAAAGGTGGATGATTCACTTCACATGAATTCAATACCTTTTTGAAGAACATGGTATTGTGAGGTAGACATTAGCACCTAGGACACCACAACAAAATTGTATTGCTCAAAGAAGAGATAGAATAGTTCTTGATGTTGCAAGAACAATGTATTTAGAAGGTAAGGTCCCACATATGCATTGGAGAGAAGTCAATACAAATGTATATACAATGAGTAGAGTAAAAAAAATAGAAGGTACATACAAGACACCATTTGAGCTATGGTATGGTAAGATGCCTACTGTTAGTTGTTTTAGAATTTTTGGAAATAAATACTACATTAAGAGAGATGAATGTATAGGAAAATTTAATTCTAGAAGTGATGAAGGATTATTCCTTCGAAGGTGATTAAAAGTGTTAATGTGAGAGTAGATGAAAAAAATTTCAAGTTATAGAAAAATATTGTGGCCCTAACCCCTATGAGATTTCTTTTGAAAACATGAGTACAAATCAGAACAATATACATACAATAGAAAGTGAGAATGAAGCATGATATGATGGTTTGGAAATTGACAATGGCATAAGTGTGGAATTAAGGGAACAAAGAACACCCAAATATATTCAAAGAAATCATCCTAAGGATCATATCATTGGTGATAGTAGAAAAAGAACCAGAACAAGATTGCACAACAAACAAAAAATGTCACAATCTACAAATTCCATTAGCTTGATTTCTCAAGTTGAACCATAGTCCAAAGAGAAGGCATGCAAAGATGAATCATGGATCATTGCCAAGAAGGAAGAACTGGAGAAGATTAAGAAAAATAACACTTAGGAATTTGTTCCAAGGCCTAAATACAAAAATATGATTGGTACCAAGTGGGTATACAAGAACAAGATGAATGAAGAAGGCATTGATGTTAGAAACACAACATGATTGGTATGTAAAGGATATTCACAACAAGAAGGAATTTATTTTGAAGAAACCTTTGCACCTATTGCTAGAATTGAGGTAGTCAGATTATTCCTAGCTTATGCTGCCCATAAAAATATCAAAGTGTATCAGATGGATGTCAAATAAGCTTTTCTTAAAGGAGACTTGGAAGAGGAAGTATATATTGGGCAACTTGATGGATTTCCTTTACCAGGGAATGAAGATCAAGTTTGAAGATTGAAGAAAGTTATGTATGGATTGAAACAAGCACCAAGGGCTTGGTATGAAATATTAGATAAGTATCTGATTCAATTTGAATTCAAGAAGTGAAATGCTAACAACAATTTGTGCCTGAGAATCACTGAAGAAGGTACCTTGATTGTTGAAGTTTTTGTTGATGATATTATATTTGAAGGAAATAATGATATGAGAAACAAGTTTGCAGAAGAGATGAAAAGTGAATTTCAAATATCTATGATTGGGGAGATGAAATTATTCCTTGGATTGAAGATCAATCAAATTAAAGAAGGGATATTCGTATCTCAAACCAGATATCTCAAAGAACTATTGAAAAAGTTTGGCATGGATGATAGTAAACCTATTAGAACTCCTATGTTAACTAGAACAAACTTTTATCTTGAAGATGAAGAAAAATAATGTACCTCAAACAAGATATAGATCAATAATTGAAGGTCTTCATTATCTGACACATACTAGGCCTGATATAGCCAATGTTGTTAGCATTGTTGTAAGATTTCAAGAAGATCCTAAAGAATCTCATCTTATGGTAGTAAAATGGATATTTAGATATCTTAAGGGCACAATTGATTTTGGTCTATGGTATGATAGATGACAGGATTTTACATTTCAGTCCTTCACTGATGTTGATTGGGCAGGGAATGTAGATGACATAAAGAGAACTAGTGGAAGAGCATTCTTCCTTGGTAAATGATTGGTTTCTTGGCTTAGAAAGAAGTGTGACTACATTGCTCAGTGTACTACAGAATCATAATATGTTACAGAAATAATCAATTGTACATAGATCATATGGATGAAGCAAATGTTGAAGGACATTGGATTTTGTCTAGAAGATTCAGTCACTATTCATTGTGACAATACTAGGATGGTAAATATGTCAAAGAAACCTATTATACATTCAAAGACAAAACATATAGCAATAAAGTATCATTTCCTAAGAGACAAAGTAGTAGAGAAGGAAGTAAAGTTAGAATATGTGAGTATAAAGGAGAAAATAGAAGACATTTTCACAAAACCTCTGCCTAAGGATACATTTGAGGATCTAAGAGGTAGGCTAGGGGTCATGCCCCAACCTACCCATGAGTAATTGATGTTGGAATTGTATTAGTCTAAAAATATTGGAGAAACCTTTTCCATTGATGTAAATGAGGGAGATAATGACACATGAAAAATAGTATGAAAGGATCATGAGGATTTGATGATTGATGAAGAGGATTTGAAAAGATGTTGATGCAGATATAATACATACATATTTTGGTATTTATGGAACTTAGATGTTTTCATCTATATTGCCATCAATGACAAAGGGGGAGATTGTTAGCATTAATGTTGATCATATTCCTATGGGGAAGTGTCATAATAATGATAGAGGTATGCTACATTCGTTATGTGTTGCATTCATGACAAAGTTTTTCATTGATGGAAACATATGCTATTGACTGGATTCTTTAGGATCTTGTAGAAGAGGTTGTAGAGAATTGTACAGATACCCTACAAAGAATTAGAATATGTACATTTAGAAAAGGAATCATCATGATGTCCTAAGGAACCATCTTTGATTGCACACTCTTTTTAACTAATTCAAAATATTTATGAGTGATTTACTAGCAGCTATTTCTCAGGAGATAAAAACTATGTTTTCACAAAGTTGATTGTAAAACTTTGTGGATAGAAAAATGGTTGTTTAAGTTATGATGTGCGAACATAGGTTCATGTTGGACATAGGAGTGAGATCTTATTGTGATCATATGGTGTCATGATTGTAGAAGTGGTGTCAACTATGGCATATGCATTGGAAAAGACCTATTTGAAGGCTGAATTGGAATATGTTTCACATAATATGATATGCAAGCTTAATCAACATATATAAATGATTAATTGATGTAACTAATATGTTGTAACATTATAGGAGGTTCAATGTGTATCTTCGCATGGGTCCATTTTTATTTTGTAAATAGGATTTATCCTATAAGCCCAACTTGAATATAAATGTAGTAACTTGTATTTAAGGATTGAAATCCTTGGAAAATATATGTGGTACTGCATATACAAGATGCAGAGGTTAATGCAATCTTAAGGCTGCATTGGATACTATTCTAAGAACAATAGTTGTGCTCTAAGGCACAAGGTGGAGCTTACTTGGCAGTGATTAAAGGTTGTAAGCAATTTCAAAACATAATTATCTCAGATTTGAAGTTGCAAGGTTTGGAGAACCCGAGGGTGGCTTTAACTCTTAAATCGCTTGAGCAGGTTGATGTATTGTACACCCCTAACAGGGTAATTGCCTTTAATAGGGCTAGACTCAATTCCTTTATTGGGAGATCACATTGTAAAAGGATCCTAACAAGGTCTGTCCTTTAACTAGGACCTACATATTGCAATACTTAGCTCCTAACATAGTTAGAACTCTTAACATGATTATTATACCTATAATGCAGATATTTAAGGGTAGCATCCCCACTGGGGTTTTTTCCCTTAATAGGGTTTTCCTTGAGAAAGAAAATTGGTGTTCATCTATATGTGTGTTATTGCAACATTCACTTTTTCAGTTCAGTGTTTTGTTATAAGCAATAAGTTTGAAGTTAATGTTTAAGTAATTTTGTATTGACATCAACTAATTCACTCCCCCCTCTTAGTTGATTGAGACATTGTTATTCTAACAATATTCACATGTGTTTTTTACTTAAAATTTATTAATGATATTTAAAAATATATTTAGAGAGATATTATCATTTTTCTATAGAAAATTACATAGTCTATTAGATAAATTAAGATTTTATTGAAATATTTCTAACCTATTGAATTGTAGTTGGATTTATGGGGTGTTCACATCAAGGTAAAGGTAGAATGTAGTAGATGATAATCTAGTTTGTTAAGATGGTCTATTAGATTATTTTTTAATGGATTAAATGAGATTTCTTTTATTACAACATAGTTATTATTTTCAATATTTATTTTATGCAACTGAATAATCAACTCTAGTAAAAAGTAAACATTGCACTTTATTATTTCTTGGCTGATGTTTGTTGTTTTAAACATAGAAAAATGTTAATTATGTTCAATCAAAACTCATTATAATTATTCTTTTAGACATGTTATTTGGTTGGAATTACTTAGATAGATCTTTTCTCAACAAAAATAGACATATACGAGAAAGGAAAGGATATTCTTTAACAATTTCTTTAGTTCTTATTTATTATTTAATGATTTTATAATGAGTACATATCTGTGCAAGAATAAAAGATTTTGTTTTCTAGTAAAATAAAAACTAAAGTATTATATTTATAATTTTTAAAATAAACTAAATTAACTAACATAGTTTGGATAATACTTATTATTTTTGTGAGATTTTTAGATATTTAAATTTTTCATTTTGAATATTGAATGCAAAGATCCACAATGAGTTCCTTGGGTGCTCAAGGACTCTAATAATGGGCTTTGTTTTGTGATAATGAATTATATAATAGAGTTAACAGAGTGAATTCAACCTACCCAAGGGAAATAAGAGTATTTCAGTGTGAATAAATGAAATATTATTAGTTTAGCCAAGAAATGGTAATATACCAAACTATCAAAAGATCTTATAAATCACAAAAAAGTTGTAAAATTCAAATTTATTGGTTGTGAGTGATAAAAAAATAGCTAAGAAATGGTAATGGCTTCGGTTGGTTTGACAGATCAAGAAAGTATAGATGGTGTATAAAACTTTGGTATTAGGAAATCTAGGATATATTTATTACTAGAAGGGAATGGACTAAAGAAGTATATAGTCACCAATGTTTTGGTACCCACAAATCTAATGCTATTATAAGATTCCTATAAAGAGGATTCCAAATGTAGGTATATTATTCAAGATGGAGGTAAAGATCATATCATTCCCCATATTGAACGATTACATGCTTATAAGAAAATATGACATGTCATTCTAAAATTGTTCTAGAGTGCAACAGTGAGCAAGAAAATGATCCTTAGCAAGAAACTGAGAAACACCAGACAAAACAAGGGAGAAGGCATTGTCAATTACCTCACCCAAGTTAGAAAAGTCAAAGATGAGTTATCAGCTATTAGGGGAAAAGAGATTATGATGATCTTGTGAGAACAACATTAACTGAGATCAAGAATTTAAACCTTAAGCACCGCTCCATATCTGCTAAGGTGGATTCTCTGCAGAATTTGCTGGAGTCTAGCCTAAAAAATAAGGTGGACAAGGTTACCAATGAAGATGATAAAAATGTGTAGGATTTTCAAGGTAGAATAGAAACTATGGAGAAAACCATGAAAAAATACATGCAAGACTACAACAAATTTATGGGATCAGCTATGGATTGTATTATGACCATCAAGGCTAAGCTAGATGCTAGCTCCCCTAGTAAAAAACCAAAGGAAATCACTAAGAACTTGGAAGTGGAAGACCCCAGAAAATGCACTAGATCAGCGAGAAGGAAGAAAATTCAAGAAAGGATCTAAGAACTCTCGGAGCTCAATGTAGCGATAAAGAAGGTATCTAAAACAAAGTAGGAAGCTGACAAGGCTTGCAAGGAGTTTTTCTAGTGCTCTGATTCTTGGTACTAGCTGTCTATTTTTTGTAGGTCTTTGGCTTTTTGTTTTTTTTGGTTTTTTGTTGGTTATGGCTTTAGCAGACTGGTCTCTAGTCCTATCTCATTTTAGTGTACTTTAAAATCTATACTTTTATTCTAGCTTTTAAGGGGTTTCGGGTCCCCATTGAAACCTATTTTTTCCTGCAATAAAAGACATTAACTAGGTTGTCCTAGAAGTGGTACATTTTTTGTCTAGGTAATTGATGGATGATGTGGTCAACCTAACTTGGATCAACAATATCACTTACAAATAGCTTAGGTTGAGCCTTATTATTATTGACAATATTAGAGACTAGAAAGGTTATGATGATGAGAATATTTCTCTTTTAAGAAAGGGAAATTTTAAGAAAGGCTCAAAAAAAGGGCCTAACTACTAAAGATAGAAGAAAAAGAGAGAATTGATCACAAAAATAATTCTGAATGTAATTTACATTGACAATATATCAATCAATGTTTGAATAGGATAAATAGTAACAATAAGAAGAAACCACAAAAATAACATTGATGAATTATCTTCAAGGCTTAAAGAAGAGTTCACTTTTATAACTTACCTATCTATCTCTACCTCGACAAAAGTCTAGTACATCGATAATGGGGCATGTCATGTCACATGAAAAGAGTTATGATACTTTTTGAGGTACAAAGTAGAAGAGAGTGAGACTTCTAGATACAAATTGCTAACAAGTCCAAGTGTACTCCAATTGCGAGAGGGACAAACATAGTTCAAAGGGTTTTGGGATAGAACCCATAGACTACATAAGTATTACATGTGCCACGAATGAGTATGAATTTGATTTTAGTATGGAATAATAATATTTAAGTTTTAATATAATGATACTATACAATAAATATGAACTGAATATTTCAAATACAGGATTGTCAGGGTGTGATAAATCATAGAATTATTCCCATTTCATGCAACATAATTTAGATTAGTTTTTTTTCACTAGTTAATCTCTATCTTGACCAGGGAAAACTTAGAGAAACCCCCTCCCTAAAAAAAGTCTAAAATCATGGTGAATGGACTACATTATTTTAGGTCAAAAAAAATTATATTGTTGGTTAATTTTTTTAATTTGAAAAGAAAAAATATTATTTGTACTGGTGAGTTTTTTTCAATTATATTAAAATTCTATAAAATATTGGTGAATCTTTCATTATTGAAGAAAATCACGATGATAGGAACACATACCTAGAAATCATCATTATTTGACAGGGGTTTGGGGGCAATGCCCCTAAGACGGGGTCTAGGGGCAGTACCCCTAGCCCACTCAAATAACTTTTATTATTTTATTAAGGTACTATGAGTTAATTTTCTCTCGTGATAGGAGATAACCCTAATTTTTTTAACCGTTTGATGACCCGAGATCAATGGTAGGAATTCTATTTTGGATCAATATTTTAAAGAACACAAAGATTCCCCCAAAAGTCTCTAGAATACAGACATGTGTCAAATCAATTTCAGGCCATAGTTTTAAAAGACAAAGTTTCATTAAAATTATTTGGAATAGAGACACATGTCAAATCTATATACGTAACACATACCCTAACATAAATTTTAACAACATATTGGCAAATACAGTTGTCAGTTACAATAAGCTTTGGAAATTGTAGGTGAAATTTTTCAATTTATATTGTCCAACAATTAATTCGATTAGCGATATTGTGAAAGAAAAGGGGAAAAATACATAAACCAATGGGCGATGGACTTGGGCATTCCACCCAATATTTATAAAGTTCAGGCGACATGCTCTACCTGATATACACATTATATTTGACAAATCTTAGGTTGCTGACATGTGAATCTACTAAGCTCTTGTTTGGCTAGTATGAATATAGCCAATATAATTATCATTTAATTACAAATGATCCCTTCTAGGTCACTAGTAATTTTTTTTAAATTCACTTGACTAGACTAATAACTAAATTGTTTTTAAACCTTGCATGAAGAAAGACAACAATCTGTAGGCAAGTGTTGATGAGTGATCTCATGCAATATCTAATGATCTCCTCTCAAGAAGATGATGATCAGGAAGACAACAATCTGTATGAGTGCTCCAATTGGCACTTCTTGAACATTGATTAGATGTCAATAATAGCAATAGTATATGTCGATCGAAGATATAGATGACACATGAATTTGCATGAGTGATCTTCACTACATAACCAATGATGTTGTTTGAGTAATACCATTATCACTTCTCAACTTTATTGAAAATGTAAGTGAAGTAGTCTTAAAGGAATCCAAGGGTGTTTCAACACACTTCAAGTGAAACCAAGGAACTTCCCCTAAAAAGGATTGCAAGAGTGTCTCAGTGCACTTCAAGTGATACCAAGGAAGCCTTAGCATGAACAAGAATAGGATGATACCCCCCTACAATTTTGACTTGGGTGAGGATTGATAGATCCACGAGAATGATGTGTCACCATGCTATGGAGAAGGGACCAAAAGTATATGCAACTAAGAAAAGGGTGTGTGCAGTCAAACTACTCACTCGCATGAGGAAATAATATCAATGATTTTTCTATTGTTGTGGAGGAACTCTCACTTTTCTAAAGTTGTGATTGGCAAACAAAGGCTCTACACAACCCCACATGACACTTTATAATTTAGTGCAAGTACAAATAGTTTTATGACACATCATGTGTGTAAAATCACCAAAAGACATAGATGGACACTGGATCTAATGTGTCTACACAATAGTACTTACATAGGATGCTGAACTGATCCAAAGGATATCTCAATAAAAAAATTGAAAATAAATTGCACCAAGGAATAGTGCATGAAATCACCTTTGTAACGATGCTCACCTATTAGGGCTGAAAGGTGAAAAATGACCCACCCCTCTTAAGAACCTAGGGGCAAGGGTTTGGTCCTCCATGGGACCATCAACTCATCATTGCAGTAAAGAGTGCACCTCCTAGATGGAGAGGGCCCAAGAAGAGATGAGAAGGTGGTTGGGTTTGACAATGGCTCTACATGCCTACCCTGATAACCACCAAGAACCAAAAGTATGGGCATCATGAGGTAAATAAAGTTCCATTTGAAGTAATTTTGAAGAATAAGAAAAGCTATGAATTTCTCTATGTGACCACAGACTGTAGAGACCACTAGCTTCAATAAGCATAGAGGAAAGATGCGAGGATGATCTAAATTGGTGCCAACTTGTAAAGAATTAAGTAGTGAGATAGACAAAAGAGATCCCATTGCCGACTGAAACATTAAGTAGGCCAACTAGGAGTTAAGATTCCTTGAAAATCTGAATGCAAACCAAAGTCTAAACAACCATTAATAAAAGTGGTCAAACATCAATCATAAACTTCCATAATAGATGAAATCATTAGTAAAATTAATTGTGGACTCTCACAAAAGGTGGAAGTCGATATCCAAAGAGGAAACATAGGCAAATGCAATTAAAACATATGATGATACCACCTAATAGGATACCAAGTATTTTCCAACCAAAGAGAAAAAGAATTCTCTCCACGTGGGCTTGCAAAAGAAAAGTGATATCAGTATTAATTGAAATGGCACAATGATGCTAAATGTCCAGGCTAATGAAAATGGAGAGTACACTAGTCAAGATGATGTGACATCTCAAATCCATCATGTGTGAGATTGGAAACCAAACCAAGAATGACCACTGATAACACACATCTATTTGGCAAGGCCTGGCCTCTGAACACCAAAGAACCCATAATAAAAGATAATGCCTTCACGTAACAAAGAAGCCACAAAGTCATGCACAACAAAAGGGTTTGTAAAGATCAATTGCTAGTAAGTGATAGATGGGCTGACTTGAGAGCATGAGGTAGGTCGCCAAGAGCCAAGAATGGGCTTCAATCTACACTCCAAGACCGATTCACCATAGCAAAAAGTCACAACCATCAATCACTGACCATGTTAGTCCCATGGCTAAATGAGAGCCTTGTACCATCTAGTTGCTGCACACAGACTCAAAAGGCTTGATGACTATCAAGAAGAGCTGGGCCAGCTATGCTAGCTTCAAAATAAAATAAAAGGTCTTTCTATGGCCAACCAAATGCCAAAGATAATGTGAATAGTCAGTGTGCCAACTGCTCTAAAAAATTTAGTGCCTTCAAATCTCTTTCTGCCTCCAATAATTAAACCACCTACAAATCATCCTTATGGAGCCACATTTTGCACATGCCACACTATGAAAAAGTGAATGAATGTTGACCAAGCATTAACTATCAACCTCCATAATGAATATGATTCTATGAGAGGAAGAACTGGGTTCTATGAGGAAAGTTGGGATGATATACAAAAAAACATGCACAATAAACCACATTGCCTCACATCCACTAGATTATTACTGATTTTGGAGATTAGATCAGAAAATATGAAATCTTTACTTTCAAATAACAACATGGAAAGGAAACTAAGAGTGCTGGTAAAAGACTTCAAGCCAAACACATCATGTAAAGGACATATCAGATCCCTCAATGCAAAACTTTCCAATAGACAAAAGATAGAGTGAAGGCAATAAACTACATTTGCAAACAACAAAATACTATGACCTCACTAATCCAATATTTCTAGAAAAACCACTATAGATGTTAGCTCCCACAGATCAATGGGACCTCAAAAGTATGAAAAAATAAACTCTCAAGAAGGACTGGAAGGAGCTGATAGACTATAAGCTCTGATACCATGTTAGGTTAGATTACCCTATACCCAGGAGCCAATCTATAGACATCCTCCAGAAGAGAGAGAATCAACATAAGAAGCTATATTGAAATAAGCTAATAAGATAATGAGGTATTTAGGTGTTTACAATGGTATAGAGGCTCTACTTAAATAGGCAAGAGCAGATAGGTAGAGTGGGCAAGGTTGAGACAAGTGTCTCAACCTAGACGAAGTAGAGTTTTGATAGAACTCTAAAATATCCTCTTAAGATGAGTTAGACTCCAAATAGGACTCAATGATATCCATCTACCTAATAAATGTATTGACCTAAGAAAACTTAATTGAAGAGTAAATAGTAACAACTATTTACTCTAACAATGTCATTACCACAACTCAATCTAACCAATTTTATGGATTTTAACTTCCCAATTAATTTTTTAATGAAAGAGAATACTTTAAGTATGCAAGATGTCATATTTTACTTAAAATAACATCAACAAAACTTATTAATACCCATTGAAACATCCTTTAATTTGAGCCCCATAGCTCAAAAAGTGGGACATGAATTATGATAAAATAGATGATTCTTTGAAAAATACATGTGAAAAAAACTCATAGGCTAATGTAACTTGTCCCTATGCTAAAGGGTCCCAAATTGACAAGTCAATCCTTTTGCAACTTTTTAAGCTAGAAAATCACATAATTATGAATTGAATTGAATTGAATTGATAGCTTTAACTATGTGGTGAAAATTCTTTAAGAATGGATGGAAAATCTGGGTAGATAATAGAAGTGGGTTTTCGATGTCTACTTGTTCAACATCCCTCTTTAACATATTATTTTTAAATGTAATAAATATAGAAGAGTGCATTGTTAGTTGTGCTTCTTGTGAAATAGTGTATCACTAATTCTATTAAGATTAATGTGACCAGATAATTCACTTGGATCTCTAACCAATTGGTACTTGTTAGAGTCAAGGAAGATTGACCAAATTTCCAAAGAGCCATGCCTTTGGTAAGATGTTGATCCAAAGTACAAGTTATGCGCCTCCACATTAGTGGTCATGCACTCATTTCATGACTAGTTTGTATATTTTTGAAAAGAAATATTTCAGGAAATACCTCAACCTTCCAATAATAATATGTTATTTCCCCTAACTATTTGTTGTCCCTTCTAAGAATTCATGGTAGTTATTTTCTTGAGAACCCTCTATCAAACCTAATCTGTGAATTTTTTTTGTGTTTTGATATGTTTCCTCCTTTACTCTTAATTATTTTCTATGTACTCTCCCTAAATCTCACATATGAATTATTTTTTTACTATGTTTAAATAAAATAAATTGGTAGCTGGAAAATCACCATGCAAGTACTATATACTAATCATGTATACTCATAAGGGTTTTGGGCTAGGTCAGGCCCCAAGAAAAGGTTTGGGAGCACAACCCCTAAGGAGTTTTTTTAAGGGTTAGAGTTTATTTTGTTAACGAACCTTGTAAAATTCCTCAAAAGGGCCTGATAAATATGTGATAATATGATAATAAAATCATCAGGCTGTAATTTTCTATCTACTAGATAATAAAATAAGTGGACAATTGTTTCTCTAGTGGATGTAGCCAATATTGTGTTAACCATATTTTGATTAAGGTAAAAATAGGTTTTGGCAGGACTCAAAATGCCTAAGAACAATATTTTGAAGGGGATCTAGAACCCCATGAAAATGAAATGCTACCACGGGTAGAAAAAAAATAGTCTAGCAGCCCAAAGCCCACAAACACATTGCAACCTAGAAACAAAAGGCAAATAAAGAACTAACTTCCCCAAGAAAACCAACATCCAAGGGTTTTTGAGGCTACCCAATCCATAACTTAGGGTTTTGACATGGCTCCCAAAACTATCAATAAAAGCCATGAGAGTCCCACAAAGCATTTGGAAAGAGAAGAACCAAACTCTATCAAGGGATTGGAAAGACCCAAAACTTGCTAACTACCTTAACCAAAAACATCTAGCCACCAGGATGGACCCTTGAAAATTATCAACATCCACCTAGTCCACCATGTTATATACATGTGTGTTACTATATTTTTTCTTCATTTATTTCTACATTATCTTAATATTTGTTATTACTTATATCTACCAGAACCCTAGCAACTACTATTAGAAGACTATATATTTCAATTATTTGGTACGAAAACTCATATTCAAGTGGAAATAATGATAGAGGAAGGAAAGGTTAAGGTCGATAAATTCAACAACCAAAATGATTAACTATGGAAGATGCAAATGGAAGATTATCTATATTAAAATGATCTTTACTTATAGTTGGGTGGAAAAGAAAAGAGGTTATTGACTATGTCAGATCAACAATAGGAATTTCTTGATACAAAGGTTCTATGAACAATGCAATTATTCCTATTATCATCTATATCTTTAAATATAGAAAATGAAACAACAATAAAGGGTCTATTGAAGGCATTGGACAAACTATCCCATAAAGCCTTGGCCTCAAATAAGGTATTTCTCAAGAAATATTTATTTAATATGAAGATGGAAAAAGGTGGGTTTGTTAGTGATCATTTAAATGATTTTAAAATGCTTAAAACTTCGCTAAGTTCTATAAAAGTAAATTTTAAAGATGACATTAGGGATATCTTTATTTTATGTATATTTCTTGAAAGTTGGAATGGCTTGCTCATGGTTATAAGTAAATCAGTCTCTAGTTCAAATACTTTAAATTTTTATGATGCTTCTAGTGTTATCCTCCATGAGGAAATGTGAGAGAAAAGCACAGTTGAGCCATCAGGTAATGCTTTGACTATTGAGAATGATGAAAGATTGAGGGAAAGAGGAAAGATCCTAAGTAATCATGGGAAAACCAAAAAGGGTAATATTGAAATATAGGTTTGTTAGTCTTAAGATTAGATTACTGAGAAGGGGGGTGAATCAGTAATAAACCAACTATGAACTTTTTAACTTCTTCAACTTGAAATCAATATTAACAAGATTAATTTAATAGAAGAAAATAAAAGTCATAACCATAAGCACATCCACATAATAATGAAATATTTGACACAAATATTTACCTCATGGAGCCTGAATTTGAGTGAAAACCACAATGGGAATTAGTGCCCACTAAATGATGTACACTTATAAAGTATGCTCTATGATGAGCTCAACCCTGCTAGGATTTTACAACAACACTGTGAGGTGATACCCGATTAAGGGATTTACCTCTACTCATGTTAGGAGCTTTACCCTGTTAAGAGTATCTATGTTAGAGGACATTAGGCACAAGCTAATGTGCCACCTTGTTATAGGATTTATAATAAGGACATAGTAGGATTCACCCAGTTAAGCGATTTTGACTGTTGTAACTATTAGGGAACAACATAATGCATGCTCTATAGAATATCACTACCTCTTCTTGATTAGATATAATGAAGCACACAATCTCTTCTCGACACGCTTAACTTTGCATTGGCTTGATAAGAACTATACTTTACAATTGCACTTGCAAAACATATGATCAACACACTTAACTTTAAACTTCATCCATTAAATATTGAATTGTTAAGTCCATCACCTTAATCAGGCCCTAAATTTTAATTTCAAATATCCTTCTTAGATCCAATGTGCCACAAAAAAAATTTAAATTTACAAAAAAAAATTCCAAGACCACTTCGGCTAAGACAATCATTTACATAAAATTTTGTGTCAAGGGGTCAAACACATTTTGACCAAACACATGATTCCTCTAGAATCTTCTCCACATGATAGCATCAAATGATGTGATCCCACAAAATCACCTCTAATCAAGGAGACACATCACCAGATCATGATTGCCTCAACCCATTCCACCACAACCTCAACACCAATCATTGATCAAAGATTTATAAATTGTCACTCAAAAGCATAAACACTTTAACCTATCAACAAATATGCCTCTTCTCATCGATCACCTATCCTTAACACTGGTCACTCAAATTAGTTGAGGTTGTAACCATACCTTCTACATACTATCAACAAGATCTTTATGTTACCGTGCTACATAACTCATCATAGATTTCACAATCCAATCAAATCACCTATTACATGTCACTAGATATTCTAGCAGTTGCACTATCAAACTTCATCTAATCATAACTTTCATACCAGTCTACACCAATAGTAGTGGTCATACATTTAACATTAAGAGACATCCCCATGTCTCTCATAAGGATTTCTATAACTGAAACTCATTGCAACACCTTGATCATCATACTTATACTTATCAACATACTAGTCCAACATTAGGTCAATACTTGACATCAATGACAACCCAATAACTAATCATCATGCAATCAAATACTTATCATGAAATCACTACAAATCACTTACTATCACTGCAATAGTTCTTCCAACAAGGGTCAATTTAGAGCGTTGGCATTGTAGAAAGAAAGGACATCTCAAAAAATATTGGTGGTCTTGCAAGGGAAAATAAGGGGATGGAAAGAAAGAAAATATTGAGAAACAAATGTAGTAGGTGATATGCTACAAGATTCTTTGATCCTTTCATTGGATAATATTACTGATTCTTAAATTTTATACTTAGGGGCTTCTTTTCATGCCACAGCCTATAGAAATTTTTTTCTAGAGTACATTCGAGGTGATTTTTGATAGGTTTATTTAGATGATGAACCATGTGAAATTGTTGGATAGGGAAATTTATAGAAATAATTACCAAATGGAAATCAATGGATGTTCAAAGAGATGAGACATGTTCTTGATTTGAGAAGAAATTTAACATTAACAGGAAAATTTGGAAGTTAAGGTTGCACAACCATATTCACTAAAATAATTCATTTTAGGTTAGTAAAGGGTCATTGATTATAAGAAAAAGAGAAAGGTAGGTACATTATATCTATGTATGGGTACTACTGGTTATTATATTTCCCTAGCATACATAGGAACAAATACCACTTTATTGTGCAACTGACTTATGAACATGAGTGAGAAGGGGATAAATGTTCTCCATTCAATGAATTTATTATTAGGTTTCAAAAAGTTGATTTATATTTTTCTAAAAATTGTGTTTATGGAAATTAAAGAGAGTCCAATTTCTCATAGTTGAGAAGGAAAGAAAGAATGAAAATTTAGAGGATGTACACTCAAATGTATGTAGAATAACTCAGGTATCTTTTCTCTTGATGGCTCTTATTATTTTTTTTACTTTTATTGATGATGTAACTAGAAAATTTATTGGGCTTATTTCATTCCCAAAAAATATGATGTATTTGAAGTATTTAAGAAATCAAAAGCTTTGGTTAAGAATGAGACAGGAAACAAGTTTAACTATGTTAGATTAAATAATGGAGCTGATTACCACAATAGAGATTTTTATAGTTATTGTTCCTACCATGGGATTCTTAGACAAAAGATAGTTCCTAGAACCCCACAACCAAATGGTGTGTCTGAAAGACCAAGAAAAATATTCTTGGAGCATGCAAGGAGCATGAGATTTCATGTAGGATATCCCTTACAATTTTGACACATGTTGTATATAGTGTTTCTCACTTAATAAATGAAGGATCTTAAATCTCCTTACATGGTGTTATTCTAGAGGGTTCTAAAGCTCCTTACATGGGTTAAAATTTTCCATGGGATCGTTTCTCCCCAAAACATATTGATGTGATATAACTATTTTTAGCATCTTCACTAGGGGCAAGATCAACCATTGATAAGCCCAAATATGTTATAGAGAAATCTAAAATTGAATAGTTCTAGCCTCCCACAAAACTAAATATAAGATCATAAGATATTGCATCCTTAGAAATATGGGAAGTTACATCCACTAAAACATTTTTCTTGTTGATCCAAGATGTAAATATGTCTCCTCATTAGGAATTTGGGTTAAGAGTGATATTTTCTGACTACAACCCATCAACGCTTTTGAATCCTATAAGGGAGAAGCCCTTACTGCTCAGGGATATTTTGAGTTATTTCTATTATATAAGAGCTTCAATAAAATAATGATGATTAAATAAGTCTAACCAGTAAGATTAGTAGTCAATTATTATTTTCTAGATCATTTGTTTTCCACTTTGAAAGAATATCCTACAATACAAAGGAAATCCTTTTTAATCTAGAGGTTTTACTCAATTGTAATCAACCATCTTGAAGGTCATATCGATCAGTAGACACCTTATTATATCCATGTCCACAAAGATGTGAGAAACTATTCTATCATTGGTGATGTTCGAAGTGTCTGCATCAATAGCAAAAAATTCTTCCAAGGAGTCACCAATTATTTTAAAGTATTCATTGAACCAATATTATAGCAACAAATTTTGAAGATAGACTCATACATGTTTCATCTAGAATGATATAGTGAGAGGATTGACATTTGGATAGTAGGGTTTGAGAAGGAGTATATTTCCCCTTCAAAGCCATCTTTCATATAGAATGGTATCCATTTCCTATTTTAAATCACACACTACAATGAGAAACCCTTGTCACAAGGATAAAATTCTATATTACCTTTAAGCATAGATTGTAATTCAAATATTATCTATTTGTGTAGATTTGATGGTTTTGGCTAAAGAAAATTAAACTACCGAGTTAAACCATTAGAGATGTAGTTCTTCTCGCCTTCAAAGACATCTCACATGACATCCTCAGAAAAAATGACAATGAAGGGTTCCTTTTGATGATGTTTTCTAGGAAAATATTTATGGAACCCATCTCTTAAGGGGTCAAGGCACCAAATTTTTATCCAAGCATCTTAGGCCAAGGATTTTCTTTCTTTTCCTTGGATCTTCTCAATAATGAGATCTATAAAGGAGGAGCAATGTTCTTCCTTAACTATTGTCACCCCATATGAATCAACTAGAGGAAAATTGAACATTTGGAGCCATAAAGGAAATCATGGTATCACAAAATGAATGGAAAGGGAGTGGGTAAGTGTCTAGAACTTTAATTTTGAACTAGGAAACCAAGAACCTTATAGTTCTAAGACATTTGGTAGACTCTCATCACCAAAATCATAGACTGAGGGACCTTACATATCAAGACAAGAGATTTTGATGTGTGTAAGGAGAGAGGAGGCTCAGGGAACCTAATTGAAATTAGGGCTTTTTGGCATGAGAATATCCCTCATATGTTGTCATTTCCTAAGGTAACCCCTACTATATAAGATCTCAGAGATATTTTTGAGAAAATAATTTACAAGGTGCCAATGGATAGACATGATGCAGATTTTGAAAAGGAGATGAGAAAACGGAGAATTTTTTTTTTTTATGTGTGACATCACATTAGATAAGATTCAACAAATAGAATTAATTTAATTATTTGATTCATTAATTCTTCTATAATGAAGTAAATATATCTAGTTATTTAATCATTTACTTTTGTCAAAAGTAAATAGTTTTTTAATTTATTTTCACTTGCCTGATTTCTCCCTTCACTCGACACATTTTTTGCGTATTTTATTCCTCTTTTAGAATGATAACTTTTTGTGTATATTTTTTCATCAAATCCCATTTTTTGTTCTTCTATCCTATCTACGCCATTGTTTGATATCAAAACATCCAAAAAGCTATATTTATCCTTATTCAAATGTAACCATAATCTTCAAATACGTTGTAAATCACTAGCTTTTGAGATTTGATGGGATTACTTGAATTTTCATGCATTTAATTCTTAGAGAAACAACTATTCAAATCATAAATGTTGAGAAGAACCATAGAGATAAATTAAAATAGATGCTTACAAGAGTATAATTTTAAGTTAGTTTTGAAATTTCTTGCATCTCTTTACTTTCTTCATTGATAGATTAGATTCCTTGTATACATTGAAGGGATTTTAGGGTTTCTTTTGATGGTTTATTTGTTGTTTTATTTTTTGATCTACCCATGAATAACTAATGATTAAATAATTATTTAATTAATTCAAAGAGAAGAAAAGATGAGAATAAAGAAGTTGACTTTAAGCATCTAAGTATTTAAAAAGTTTAGTTTGCAATCAACTAATGCGGTCAAATATATAGTAAGTTATTTTTAAAAGTCTTTTATTTACATATCTTGAAAGGAAATATCAAATTTGAATTACATGTAGGCCATTTGCATGTTTCAAAGTTTTATTTTCAAATAGTTGCCTAAGGCCATAGAGCTAGTATATCAAAGTGCTTGATATAGGAGAAATTGAGAATGGAAATCCGCCAACATCCCTCAAAATATTTTAAAATGTTTTCATCCTTATGTATACTTAGATGTAAAAGATTTCAATGAAGTAGGTTAAACATATTTTCAATAGATTATATTAGATGTTTCTTTCTTGTGATTGACCATGCACCATTTTGGGTTGACCTATAATAAATTTAAGTCTATTTTATTTTTCAAATAATGAACATACCAAAGATACTACATTCCAAATATTGATGAATATGTTTTTTGTAGCATCAATATTATTTCTTTACTAATGTTCTTCAAAATAAATACCATGCCCTATCTCTTTACAATTAGTTTTAAGAAATAATTTTAGTTTCTCATTTTGTAATTCTTATTAATTCAAAATAATTATACTTTATTGTTTACATAAATTGACCTGAATGAATGAATGAATCTAACATATTTATACAATTGTAATAATATCTAAAATAGCTTCACATAAAGAATTTCAATAACTTCCTACTTTGAAGACATAGAAATCAACCATATAAAACCATTAGGGAGGTGGCTATTCTCAAAACAAAATAGTACCGTTGAACACCTCCTTACAAAAATCCAATTTGGCATATCGCACCATTTTCACTGGTTAGAGTATCATAATTCACCTTTACAATGCTGCAAAAATACAAAACAATCGATAAAAACACATTGAATTATGTCCATTTGTATTTTTACAATCGTATCATTTTATATGGAAAATAACAAGAACTAACAGTTAGCAATGTTTAAATAATAAAAAAATTGAATGAAATTAGTCAAATCTTCTTATTTAAAAATCAATTTTGTTATGTTCTTATGTTTAAAGTCGAAAAGATTTGATTTGAATAGCGACGCGAACACAAAATTAGGGTTGTTTTTTAATAGCGGGTCAAATAACCAATCAATCTAGAAAAGCTTCCTGAATTTCACCGTCTCCGTCACGTGTTTTACATTGAATGCGTTGTTTTCGCTAAAACTTTTACAAAGTTTTACTGTAAATTTACGGCTCCCCTCTTTAAATAGCCCATTACATTGCACTGTATTCCATCTCGATCTCATCTACCAATCCATTATCCAGTTGAAATCTAAAAAATTTCCTTTGCATTTGATTCAGCAAAATCTTTCAGCGTTTAGTATGGGGAGTTTGAAGCGCACAAAAATAAGCGCAGTGCTTGCGGTGGTGTTGCTTGTGTTTACGATCCATGTCTCCGCTCGACAGAACCCCACGAACAAGTATGGAGAAGTTGGCAAAACAAACAAATAAATCAAGATTCCATTCATATACTCCTAAATAATTGAACTATAGTTGGATTAATGGGGTGTTTACTTCAAGTAGAAGTAGAATGTAGTAGATGTCAATTTGGGTTGTTAGGGTGGTCTATTTGATTATTATTTATAGGATTGAATGAGATAATTATTTATTGTTGTGATTTGGTTATTATTTTAAATTTTTATTTCATCCAATTTAATGGTAAACTTTAGTAATAGTTAAAGATTTCATTTTTTTCTTCTTTGGATTATGTGTATTTTCCTTCATATTGAATGATTTAAATTATATATGTTCATTAAATTTTTATTTAATTATACTTAATAATAAATTTATTTATTTTTCTTCTTTTTATGTTTGATTTACTTAAATAGATAGATTTTTCCTCAACAGGGAGAGATGTACATAAGAAAGGAATGAATATTCTTTTTTAAAAAGCGAGTTCTTTTTATTTATTATTTTATGAAATTTTAATGAGAAAAGACGTGTGGAAGAACAAATTCTTTTACTTTTTCTATAAACTAAAACTACAATATTCTATTTATTATTTTAAAAGAAAACTAAATTAACTAATGCAATTTGGATAGTGTTTATTATTTTCTTGAGTTTATTATATATTTTTGTTTCCTCTTTTCTTAATCTTGAATGCAAAGAATCACAACAAATGTCCCATGGGCTCAAGAACTTTAATTATATGCCTTATGTTTTGATAAATGAATATCAACAAAAATCGTTAAAAATTTCACTTAACAAAATCAGATGACCACTTAAACAAAGAGCTTACCCATCTTTGCCAGATCGTCAAATTAAATGGGTATTCTCACAAGAAAATTTCCAGGGCTCTTAACCAAACCAAGTCTTTCTTTCATGCCAACTCTGGTCCTCAGCCTTCCGTGTCCCAACCTCCTTTGTGTTCTTCCCTCACTTTTGTGGATGGCATCTCCCAAAAAATTGTAAAAATCTTAACTAGAAAGGGCCTTCGAGTTTCTTTCAAACCTCTTTCTCAGTTAAGGAACCAGTACCACCTCTCAAGGACCCAAAGTCCCATTTCTAGGCTCTAGAGTCTCTATGATATCGTGCTTATGTGGCACCCCCTATATTGGTGAAACAAGATGCTCTTTCCACACCAGAATCCATGAGCATTGTCCAGACATTGAGCATGATAAGGTCCACAAATTTGCTCTAGCTGAGCACTCCTCCTCCACAAAACACCATATTTGTTTGGATAGCACACAAATTCTCTCCAAGGAGGATAACTATTTCAGGAGGAAGCTCAAGGAGGCCATTGAAATTCACTACCATCCCACCAATCTCAACCAACATGATGGGTGGTCTTTGAGCCTTTCTTGGAAACCCTTGTTAGGTACTCTTGATAGCCATCATCACCCTTGATTTCCCTCCTTCCCCCCTCCCCTCTTTGCCTTTCTCAGTTCCCTTGCATTTAGGTTCCTTCTCCTTTGCCATCTTGTAGCCCCCTTTGGCCTCTCTGGGTCCTAGGTTGTTTTTGTTTCTTGTTGCATGTTCACTTGTATAGCTATACAAATATATATATGCTTGTATACCTCTTGTGTGTGTGTGTGTGTGTGTGTGTGTGTGTGTGTGTCTATATATATATATATATATATATATATATATATATATATATATATATATATATATATATATATATATATATATATATATATATATATATATATATATATATATATATATAAGTTTATTTATCTTTCACTTTGTTTATTTGTTAACCTCATTGTTTATTTTTCTTTTTTCTTTTCTATTTTTGGTTTACGGACTTGCATAAGTTTATTTAGATAATTAGTTATTTATATATACATGTATTTATGTATATACATATATATGTATATTCAGATATACAGGTATATCTATATTTACATATATATGTATATATAGGTACATATGTTCATATATATGTATATATAGACACCTAAAATTTTTTTAGAAAATAAAGTATTTTTATTTTCTAAAAAAATCTCTGATGGCATCATCATTTATTAATTAATTAATTATTTAATTAATTAATTTATTTTTATGTCATTAAATCTTTTTATCTTAATTAAAAATATTTAATTAAGAAATCCCTCCCAAAAATGTTTAAATCTTATTTAAACATCATTCCCCTATTTATTAATTATTTAATTAATAAATTGACCAAAAATCTCAAAATAAATTATTTTTTTATTCTTTGCCCAAAACCTTGCCAATTTCCTTAAAACCACTAACCTCTTCTAGAATCATCTAATCCCTCTTTAATTTTGATTAAAGGCTAATCCCATCATTTCCTAAGCCTAATCTCAACTCAAAAACATTTATTAATTATTTAATTAATAAATTGACCAAAAAACTAAAAAATAAATATTTTATTTATTTTTTTCCAAAACCTTAGAAATATCCTAAAGATCCTAAACCTCTTCTAGAATCTTCTAATCGCTCTTTAATATTGATTAAAGATTGATTCCATCTTTTTCTAACCCTAATCCCAACTCAAAAATATTTAATTAAGATTAAATATTAAATCCTCATGTTTATTAAAAATATTTTAATAAATATCCTCAAAACTTAAAACCTTTTGAAATAAATAAACTTTTATCTACTTCCTAAAATCTTAGAAAAGCCTAGACTCTTCTAGAAATTTTTTATCCTCATCCAAAAGCCTAGACTCTTCTAGAAGAAGTCAATCCTTATCTTTGACCCAAACTCAACCCCTAACCTTACCCCAAAATATAACTCATCCTCCTAACCTAAGCCCTTCCCAAATCCTATAAATAATCCTCCTTCCAAGAGAAAATTATTAATTAGCTCTCATCATTTATGCATTGTTATCATGAGCATTTTTAGCTAGATCATCTTACCATACATCTTAATTGTTAGATTTCTTCATGTTCTTCATGTTTCCTAACACATCTTAGAATAGCTTAATGGATTTATCTTAGTTCATATTTCAAGCTTTTCTTAGCATTTATGCATCATATCTGTTATCTTTAGTATGCATTAGAAGCAAGCTCCAAGTGATTTGATAGCACACCCACATCCCTCTAATTGAAGCAAATCAAACATTTGCTCTATAGCACTTGTTTTTAGTAATAATCTTGAGGTGGCTTGGTTTTATATTTGTTTATGTTTTGAATTGATAAATACTAGATTAGTCTAATGTTTGAATGTTTCAGCCTTTCAAAATAGATAACAAGTTCAAAATCATAGTCTACATTCTGGCATGCCCGGTGGGACCCACTTCACGAGTTCTTTGCAAACATTCTAATGGGTTTTAGAGTGTTTTCAGATTTTTCAAGCTTATAGGTGGATGGAGCACTTCAAATTCTTCTTCCTCTTCTTGTCTATATTCTTCTTCTATTCCATCTACTTCTTCTTCTTCTTGTCGGATCTTGGCCAATTGTTTTCTCAAAAAAATTCATAAGGAAGCAAAATCATACACACCATGTTTTAGTGCTTAAAATGAACCCCCAAATCATTCTTGAATGTGTTAAGGACTAAAATTTGCAAAATTTGTTCTAACAAAAAAGAAAAATCAATCAAAACATTTGCATCCTTGCAACATCAAGGTTTGAGAAGCATTCATGAAAAAATTAGGAATATTTCAAGTTTTGGGTACTTTAAAAAAAAAGAAAAAAAGAGAGAACCTCAAATTTGCATCTCATTTCTAAAAACATTCAAAATCAATCCTAAAAATGCATGCAAAAGTTCCTAAAATCAATCCTAAAAACTTTGTTTTTTTTTGAAAACTAACTTCATTTTGCAAAAATCTTGAATGCCTTCTTTTTCAAATTTCACGCATCAAAGCTAAGTTAGGAACTTGTCTTTTGGAGCTAACAAATCAAAGGAAAGGTCAAAAATCTTGAATGAAACTAAAGGAATGAAGCTAAGTCCGAAGAGTCATTGTCATTTTGAAAATCAAACGCACTCTTGAATGCATTAAAAGAAAAAAAATCTCTATTCCTTCCTTTTCAGCTCAAGAAAATGCATAATCAAATCTTGAGTGCCTTAAAGGATAAAAACAAAGCACTTCAAAGTTCTTAAAACAACATGCCAATCTCAATCTTGAATGATCAAAGAAAGAACTTGCAATCACTCAAATCGCTTACTTTTTGGAGAAAGAACAATTCAAAATCTAAACACTTGTGTCTTCAGAAGTTTTCAATCAAATCACACTTAATTCAATTTGGAAAAGGAACACTTGCTTGATATGCATCTAGGAGCTTTTATTTTTTGCAAATCCTTGTTAAAGTAAGGAACGTAAAACACTTGAACTCAGACAAGTTCACTTGTTTTACTTTTAGCAAGGCCTGTCGAGGGAGAAAAGTGCTTCATCTCTGGAGAATGACCTCAACCGGTATCCCCCCCGACTAGTATATAAATAAAGTGAAGGCAAAAAGTAGTCACTTATATCTCCTAATCCATGGGCGTTCGTGCCAAATATACTGACCGGGGATGGTAAATATTTCTCCCCCAGCATTATTGGCTAGGCTCTTAAGTGAGTCATGGGTGGTTAGCATAACTAGGTATGGAGACTCCATGGGACCATTACAAAACCTAATAAAATAGAGGCTACCCTATCTACATCTGAAAGTATCAAAATCCTTGTGCAAGGACTGATTCCAAGGGGTTTACCAGGTTGCTCGAAGATTACTCACCATTTGTATTCCCTTCTAAGGGGTACCAGGCTGTGGGCAAGTGATTTTGATACTCACTTTCCTTAGGTAGATCTACTTGAAGTGCTTTATAGTCAAATAATTCATGAAAACATTGTTGGAGCATACACTTTTCAAAGCTTTATCAGAGTCAGTTATCATGTTTGTATCTTGCAAGGTTTCTTTGTCCCTTGTGGAGATTGCTCTTCCAAAAGTCCCTTTTTATCTATCCTTTGCCATTGAAAAAAACAATTAAACCGATCTACAAACTTGATATTTTGAAAGTCTTGCAAAAATTAGATTATCCAAGAGCCTTTTGTCTCAAAACAACTATCAAAAATTTCCCCAAAGACATGCCCAATTTGATCAAACATCTAAAAGCTAAATTGCCCAAATCCAAAGACTATCAAGAGAAGAAAGTTACAAAGAGAAACCTTAAGAGCCATCAATCCTCTATCCAAGCAACCCAAGCAGAAGAAAAATATCAAGAAAAGCTTGATAATATTGGCTATAACGCAAGAGTCAAATAGTTTGCCTATCAATTCTGAGTGAACCATCGCTACATCAATCTTGAAAGAGAGGACTAGCTCGATCCATTACATGTCCTATTCTACCTTTAGATCTTAGAAATCCTATCTCAGCAATCCTTCATCCTAGTTTCATCCTAGTTTCATCATTAAACCTTAGTTGCATCCTAGAGTCCTTAGTTGCATTCTAGAGTCCTTTTAGAAAGAGAATTGTTTCATCATCCTTCACCATCATTTCATTAGCAATCCATCAATCAGAATCCTAAATCCTTGATCCAAACCCAGCATCCGTCATCCAAATTAGAACCCACCATCATTTTGCACCAAATCCAAAGACCCAAATCCAAAAGAACTTAGTGCTCAAAACCTTTGAGTTGTTTCCATCCCCTATCCTAAATCAGAAATCATCCCCTCTTTTTGATAGAGCATTGTCCAAAAGAAATCCAACTTTTCCTTGCATAGCCTCATCATCTCGAGTAAGAGATTAGCTTGCATTGATAAGAATCCGGTTGACCAAAGATCACTAGTCTATCCTAGGTTGGCCAAATCCTATCACTGATCCTCCATTGGGAAAAATAGCAGCTCATTGTTGACACTTAGTAATCTTCCACTAGCATCTCACCAATGCTCCACCCAATCTTGACCCAAATCAAACCATCTCACCAAACCTCCATCATCGCCAAGCTTTTCACCATCTATCACCATCTTCCATCAAATCTTCCACCATCCCTATTTCAAATCCAAACATCTCACCAATCCTTGCATTGCATTCTAGAAATTTCATCATCCTTAGAAGTTCCTTAAGCTTGCATCCATCATTCTTTAGAATCTTTAGGAAACATCTTGCATCCATCTAGCATCTGCATCTCCATACCTATCGAAACAAGATTCGGATCTAGAAAATGAAGGAACATGAATCCCTATCCAATTACGAGCTCATTTGATCCCAACACTTCTACCAGTGTGATGGTAGCCTATGATCCCCAAATATAGCAAACTGGCAATGCATGGGATGATTCCAATATCCCCTCAGCTTCTCTAGTAGTAGAAACATTTGTGAATCATCCAGAGTATCCATCGACAGTCGATACACTCATGGCCCAAAACCAGTAGAGCATGTTCACTAACTTTGCACAAAGGCATACTCCCATTCCACCGTATCTCCATCTTCGCATTCCCATAAGCACTATCCAAATCCCAGTGCAAGCATACTCTTCATTCATCTAACTATTCCCTGATCCAACCTTGCAAACATCTCAAGAAACCTCCACCATTCCCCTTCTTTTGCAAGGAAGCTTCGCTAGTCTCATAACACAAGCTGTGGTGTCATTTAATCCATTCCCTATCATAGGTACATCATCATCTACCATGGCCACCCAAGCTCTTGCTCAAATCCAAATTTTGTCAAAAAATCAACTCCCACCTCTTACACAAGTTACCTCATAAGTAGTTCCACCACCTTCAATGGACCAAACAACACCATTCTTTCCAGGAGGGATGCACTCCTCCTCCCCTTTTGCCCCACAAGTTGCTACATCCACATCATTCTTTCCAAAGGGAGTGCAATCATCCTTTCCTTTCACCCCACAAGCTTCAACATCCATACCATCATTTCTACGGTCAGCACAATCATTTCCCTCTTTCACCCAGCAAGCCTCTACATCATCTACTCTAGGGGCAGTGCAATCGTTCCCCCTTCATACTAAACAAAATTTGACATCAGCGTCACCTTTTCCATGGGGAACACAAGTGTCCTCTTCATTCTCCCCCTAGCAAGCATCTACCCAGGTACAAGCCCAACAAAATGCCTTCACCACAAGAATGCCTTCCATGGGTTTTTCCAATCCACCATTCATGTCCCAAACTCCCATCACATCTACCTTCTCGACATCTACCACAACACAATTCCCACCACACACTGGTTCTCATTAGGGCCTCACTCAAGAGGACATGAAAGCCTTTGGCATACCAACTCATTCCCCTACATCCATGTTTGCAAACCAACAAGCCACCTTCTCACAAGAAGCACAATAGCAATCATCACAGCCTCCACTAGCTTCATCCTTTGCAAACTATCCATTCACAACCCCGAGTGCTTTTCAACAAGTTCCTCCACCTCAACAACAAAGTTCATCCCATTTTGCAAGTTATCTTGCCTAGCCATCCTTTGCTTCAAGCTTCCCTACATCAGTTCCACCCTTAAGCAATGTGGGAATGCACCCAACCTATATCATTCAACCACAAAGCCAAGTTCAGTAAGGGCCATCCTACCA
Organism: Chamaecyparis obtusa; assembly: GCA_027943335.1. Taxonomy (NCBI): domain Eukaryota; kingdom Viridiplantae; phylum Streptophyta; class Pinopsida; order Cupressales; family Cupressaceae; genus Chamaecyparis; species Chamaecyparis obtusa. The sequence continues at coordinate 88,936 of BSBK01007728.1, forward strand.
GCAAGCTACATCATTCCACCATCTTCACTAGCAACAAGCTTCCTCCTATCAGTCATAACAACAAGCCCCCATCATCCCAAAACACTAGCAAGTAGTCTCATATCCACCACCACAATATCTCCTTGTGCCACTCAACAATATCCCCAACAAACATCACTCCAAAATCCACTCCAATCCACCTATCCCGCTGGACCATCTCTGTATCCCACTCCACAATACCCACCTCAAATGGGAGTACCCGCTCCAACACCGATCAATGCTGAGTGGGAAACCATGAAGAACACTCTCAAAGAGCTTCAAACTAGTACCGAGAACAAAACCTACAAGTTTGAAGAGGTGTGTCCTTACCTATTTGACCAATCCATTGCCACTATTCCTTTCCCTAAAGCACTTTGAGAGACCTAAATTTGATAAATATCAGGGGAAAGGAGACCTAGTCAATCATATTAAATAATTCTATATGGTGTGTCAAGAAGTGGCTTACAATGATAACTATCTCTTATGCCTATTCCCCAAAAGCTTGGGAGGAACTGTTGTTGAGTGGTTCTACAAAATACCATGTGGGACTATTACAACCTTTGTTGAACTCTCTGAGAAGTTCATTGCCCATTATGCCCACAATGTTGAGAATGAGTTGACTCTTTTAGACCTCTGTAACTCAAAATAGAAAGAAGGAGAGAGCCTAGCAGAATACCTGCAATGATGGAAAAACCTTACCACCAGGTTATCATACCAACCACCTGAAAAGCATTTGACCAAAATCTTTATTGATAATCTACATCCTAAGCTATCCCACTTCATATGGATGAATTGCATCCAAACTTATCAAGATATCAAGAGCAAGGGGATAGGTATTGAAAAGGCCCTCCTAGATGAAGGCACAATCCAGCACTTCAAAAATGATTCCCAAAATAAACCCAGCAATGATAAATCTTGTTACTGGAATCATAACAAGAACGTTGTTACTAATGGAGCCACTAATACCAAGCATGTTCAATTTGTCATGGCTAGTCCTACATCAAACCCTGCATACCAACAACATCAAGTGCCCGTCTATCAGCAACCTCCTTAGGTTCATCAGCAACCCATGCAACCATATCAGCCTCAAAATAATAAACAAAATTATCAGCAGCAAGCCCATCAAGCTTATCAAGGTAATTTGAACAATCGGGTCAATGCTATCAATGTTGCTCCCAAGAGAAACAAGCCCAGAGCTTAGAATAATCCAAGGAAGACCTTCACACCACTGGGTGAACCGCTGGATGTTATCTTTCACTGAATGGCCAAGGCCAACTTGATCACATATCCACCAATCTAGCCAATTGATGAGACCACCCCCAAGCCTGATTGGTACAAAGATCATGAATATTGTGATTATCATCGTGTCAAAGGACACACTACCTTGAAGTGTATGAGACTCAAAAACTACATTCAAGATCTCATTGATCAAAAGGAGATCCAAGTAGATACACCTGCTCAAGCTTCACCAAATGCCAATCTATAAATCTATTAGAATGTGTTCCCACAACACAATGCTTGGAAGAACCAAGCTAATGCCAATCATCCCCAGAATCACGGCAAAGGAAAACAAGAAGATCAAACTGATCGCAAAGACTACACTACTGCCCATATCAACTACAACCAAATCATTAGATGTATAACCCAAGTTGAGCCTACAATCAATACCATCCATGTCAGAGGAGTAGATAGTCAATGTGCTATTACTACCCGCAGAGGTTAGATAACTATCGCTGGTGCCCGTCCAAGGCCAACACATAATGCACACAATGCATAGTACAATCTCATAGAACATCTTGGGAACACACCAGCCCAAATATTCATCTTGGACCTTCTCCGCACTTCACCCCTAAATCAGGAGATCCTTGACCGAGCTCTCAAAGAAGGACATGTCCCCATAGACATTAACACCACCCAGTTTGAGATCCTTGTGGGACATCTATCCGTAGCCTACTCTTTATCCTTCAAAACATCTAACATACTAGACGTTGCACCTAACCACACTCTCCCTCTCCACATCACCGTTATGGTCAGAGACTTTTCCATCAAATGGGTCTTAATAGATAATGGTTCGGCCCTAAATTTGTGTACTCTCAAATTCATTCAGCAGATTGGGTTCACAACGACTGATATATCACATGAAGTAATCACTATCAAAGCCTATGACAACTTGGAGCATACCTCTGAAGGTACTATTACTTTTCCTATTCAGCTAGGCCTAGCCACATAGGATACCATTTGCCATGTTGTTGATATTGACCTATCGTTCAACATCCTCCTCGGCCGACCATGGATTCATTCCATCAAAGTTGTACCATCTACTTACCATCAGTGCATCAAATTTCCACATCAAGGCACTAAGGTTACCATCCATGCTGACACCCAACCCTTTGCATAATGTCATGTGATGTAAGCATCATTCCCCCATTCCACTCACTATCTTGGAACTAACATTGGCACTTCTGTTGCCAGCTCGTCCCGATCCCATTGTGATCCAGAGACTATCCTCACCTCCACCCTCTCTTCCATCAAGATTAATAACCAGGGCTGTGGTGAATACAACCTACATGATGCATTTTCCATAGGGGCTCTCCCATATGATCCACATACCCAAGGGTGCCCGAGTCACCAAAGCAAGCCTGTTGAAGAGCATCATGAAATCAAGAGAATGGGACCTATGACTTTTGAATCCCATGGCAACATAAACAGTCAAGTAATGGATCCTGACATCAATAGGTGGTTGTATAAAGATCCCCCACCACCTGACACTCAACTTCTTGGCTACTTCAAAGATAAGTACCCACAATCACACAAATACACTACTAAGCAATGGAACTACCAAGGAGGTGGTTTAGGACCACAAGAAGGCAGAAACAAAGACCTAATCACAACATCCAAAAACCCACAACATTAGGATCTTGGCTTTAATACCCCTCTCCTGCATATACAAGGGCCCAATACCACAACTGGGGGCACCAACATGACTAGCATACCCTTCTTGAATAGCTAGGACGACCTCATAGAAATTGAAGACATCCCTAAAGAGAAAGAAATTAGATTCTATGATGACATCTTCAATGATAATACCCTCCTGGGGAATTCTATCCTTCGAAAACTTTCCATCAGTCTCATAGAACTTCCCCTCATCCACCCTCAACTCATAGACTAGGACCAACCAAGTATCACACACATCAATGAGTTCCAAAGCACGAAAGCACTCCTAGCGTTCATGGGGGCATCAGGCCCACAATCAGTTCAAGATTTAGAGTCAACTCACATCTATAAGCTTGACCCAAAAGGATACTTCAGGGAGGAGGCAAGCTTAGCTGCAAAAGAGAAATGGAAAAGGTAAAACATGAGTCCTTATGTGAAAACCCTTCTGGGGCACATTCTGATTCTAAAATAGTAAAAATAAAGAGCGTATCTTCTAGTGAAAACTTGGCAATTCAAGCACTAGAAGATGAAGACTTGCCTCTTCCTCCTATATGAGATTACAGACCTGAACAGTCATCTATCATCATAGAAGAAACCAAGCCAGTCAATTTGGGTATAGAGGAATGTCTAAGAATCACCTACATTGCGGCCACTCTAACAAAGGGTGAAGAAATGTCTTTGATTGTGCTCCTTAGAGAATCAATTATAAATTTTGCATGGTCATATGCACACATGCCAGGGCTTGATCCTAATCTTGTTGTCCATCATCTAGCAGTGGATCCTAATGTCAAGCTAGTAAAGCAGAAGCTGAGGAAAATGCCTCCCCCAAGAACACTCAGACAACTCAGAAGCCTACAAGGAAAGCTTCAATTAGTGCATTGGTTCTTTTCTCAGCTGGCAAACAAGTGCCAACCTTTCACGCATCTCTTATGCAAAGACACAAGCTTCAAATGGGATCCCATATGTCAGAGAAGCTTTGATAAGCTCAAGGAGTATCTAGCCAATTCTCCAATCCTAGTACCACTAGTTCTAGAATGTCCTCTCATACTCTACATCTCAGCAGCCACTATAGCACTAGGGGCACTCCTAGCTCAGCATGATGATGAAAACAATGAAAGAGCCATCTACTACATCAGTTGAACTCTTGTCGACTATGAGCTTAATGATTCACCCATGGAAAAAGCATGTCTTGCAGTGGTCTTTGCCACTCAAAAGCTTAGACATTACATGCTCAGTCACATAATTAGGCTCATTTCAAAGGTGGACCCACTCAAATACCTGTTATCAAGGACAACTCTCATAGGTCGTATGGAAAAATGGGTCATGTTACTTAGAGATTTTGACATCCAGTACATACATCAGAAAGTAATCAAAGGGCAAGTCATTGCCGATCAGCTAGCAGAGCCACCACCGGTGGATGCTTATCCACTAATCATGGAATTCCCTGATGAACATTTATGTATGATTGAAGAACAGCCCATGTGGAAACTATACTTTGATGGCTCCTACACATCACATGGCTCAGGGGTAGGAATCCTATTCATCACACTTCAAGGTGACTACATTCCAAAATCATTCAAGTTGGGATTCCCATGTACTAATAAAATTGTAGAATATGAGGCACTCATCTCAGGTCTCAAAACAACCATTCAGTGGAATATCACAGAACTGCAAGTGTTTGGAGATTCACAGTTGATTATCAAGCAAGTCCTTGATGAATATCAGACAAAGGATGACAAGCTGCTACCTTACAAAGAGCTGGTGGACAGACTAAAAGAGCATTTTCTAAATCTACAGTTCACACAGATCCCAAGGCTTTAGAACAAAGTAACTAACACAATGGCAACCATCAGATCCTTGCTAGAAATCCCATGCGACACATCACAGTATGAATTCCTAGTTGAGTAGCTACATACACCAGCTTATGAGAACATCGAAGCAGAAATGGTGTGTGTCTTGGTTGGTCCTCAGTCCTCATGGTACCATGACATCCATGCATATCTAAAGAATGATATCATATTTCCCAATCTCACCAATAACCAACACCAAAACCTTATTCACAGAGCTTCCCACTACACTCTTGTAGCCAACACCCTTTATCATCGAGGATATCACAATATCCTTTCTAGGTGTTTAGATTCAAATGAGGTCATCCTAGCTTTACAAGAGGTCCACGCTAGAATTTGTAGTTCCCACATGAGTGGCATGGTTCTAGCTAAGTAGCTACTTTGAGTTGGGTATTATTGGCCAACCATGGAACATGATGCTTGTGAGTTCATCAGGAAATGTTTACCATGTCAGCAACATGCAAATTTGATTCATGCACTAGCACAAGACTTGCAACCCATTGTGCCACCTTGGCCATTTTCATGTTGGGGCTTTGACCTTGTCAGCTTAATCACTCCCCTTTCCTCGGATGGACACAACTACATAATAAATACCACATAGCACTTCACCAAATGGGTTGAAGCGATTTCACTTACCCTAACTACTGGCATCCAAATATCCAAGTTCATCCTTTACCACATCATTTTCTACTTCGGCATACCATCTACCATCTTCATAGACCATGGCACACCTTTTGAAAACTAGCATGGGGATGATCTATGTGCCAGACTCCACATCCATCACCATTTCTCCAGTCCTTATTTCCCTCAAGGAAATGGCCAAGCTGAGGCAACCAACAAAACTATCTAGAAAATCCTCAAGAAGGTTGTCAATGATTCTGGTCGTGACTGGCACCTCCAAATCAATCCCACTCTTTGGGCCTATCACACTTCTTATCACACTCCCATAGGCACCACCCCATATTCCCTTGTATATGGTTCCAAAGTTGTTCTATCGATCGAGGTCAAGCTCCAATCATTGTGAGTCTCCATGAAGAACTACACCATTGATGAAGACTATCATGTAGCCTGTCTCACATAGCTAGACCTATTAGGTGAAAAGAGATAGCAAGCATATGATCACCTGGTTGCATACCAGAATTGACTCAAAAGGAGTTACAACAAGAAGGTCCATCCTAGACAATTCCAGGTCGGTGACATGGTCCTCAAAGAAAATTAGAAGGACCAAGCAAATCAATAAAAGAAAGGCAAGTTTGAGCCTACTTG
>BSBK01007728.1:100000-135921 GCA_027943335.1 Chamaecyparis obtusa
ACCAAGACGGTTAACCTCCTCGTTTGTTAGCCATGATGAATCTTCAATAGGTCATCCTTTCCATTTGACCAAATACTCTTCATATGTCTTGTTCATTGTGCTTCTGCCAACATGACTATCCAGTATGTCTTCAATCTCCTTGATATCTGAACTGGTTGCTAGAATACTCCACTATGCTTTGTAACCTCATCTTCAACACCTCCTTCGTGATACTCTGTCAAATCTGAAATGTTAAACACTGGTGAAATGTTCAGCTCACTAGGCAATTCTACCTCATATGCATTTCCTGAATCATGCTTCTTCAATATCTTATATGGTCCAAACTTCTTCATTTTCAGCTTGTTATATGTACCAACTAAAAATCACTCCTTTCGCAAATGAACCATGACTTCATCCCCAACCTGAAATTCCTTATGCTTCCTTTTCTCATCTGCCTTAGTTTTATACTATGCATTCATCTTGGTAATATGCTTCCTCACCTTCTCATGGATGTTCTTCAAATATTCTGCAAAATCCTCAGCTTTAGCACTACTTATTTCTCCTTTATCTATCTTTCTCAATTCAGATGCATTTCTTGGACTACTTCCATATACAATCTGGAATGGTGATTTACCAGTGCTCCTATTGACAAAATTATTGTATGCAAATTCTGCCTGTGGTAAAATCAAATCCCATCCTATTGGCTTATCTCCAACCAAACATCTCAGTAGATTTCTCAAACTTCTATTCACCACCTCTGTCTATCCATCAGTCTGTGGATGATGTGATGAACTGAACTTCAAATCTATCTTCAACTTCTTCTACAATGTCTGCCAGAAATATCCAACAAACTTAGTATCTCGATCTGAAACTATGGTCTTTGGCAAACCATGTAGTCTCACCACTTCTCTGAAAATTTTTTTTGCTACATGAATAGCATCATTAGTCTTCTTTCAGGGAATGAAATGTCCCATCTTTGAAAATCTATCAACTACTACAAAAATTGAATCATGTCCCCGCTGTGTCCTCGGTAAACCAAGAACAAAGACCATACTGATATCCTCCCAAGGATTCTCTGGTATAGGTAATGGTTGATACAACCCTGTATTCTGCTTCACTCCTTTCACCATCTAACATACTCTACAACTCTGTACAAACTTCTTTACATCTTGCTACAATTGTGGCCAATAATAATTCTCACCAACTAAAGCAAGAGTTTTATCATGACCAAAATGTCCAGCCAATCCTCCACTATGCTTCTCCTTGATGAGATTCTCCCTCATAGAACTTCATGGAATGCATAACTAACTCCTTCTGAATAGCATATCATCTTGGATGATAAAATCCAGCCATTCTGTCCTATCTAGAGTAACAGGTTCTGTACAAGCTTTCCAAGCTTCACCAAAATCAGGATCCTCTGGATACAAATTCTTGAGTTCCTTGAACCCAGCCACCTCAATCTGCATCTCTGTCAGTAATAGTTGCCTTCTGTTAAGAGCATTTGCAACCCTGTTAGACTTTCCACTCCTGTGTTTCAAAACAAATGTATAACTCTGCAAAAAATCAACCCATTTCAAATGCCTCTGATTCAACTTTCCTTGACTATTCAAATACTGTAAAGCTTGATGATCAGTATACAAAACAAACTCCTTAGGAAGCAGATAGTGCCTACACGTTTTCAATGCCTGAACTATAGCATAAAATTCTTGATCATAAATAGAATATTTTCTCTTGGCATCATTTAACTTCTCATTGAAATAAGCAATAGGTTTACCTTCTTGGCTCATAACAGCTCCTATTGCAGTACCACTAGCATCACAATCTACTTAAAACACCTTATTAAAATCTAGAAGTGCTAAAACAAGTTGTTCTATAACATTTTGTTTCAACAATTGAAAACTCTTTTCTGCCCCATTAGTCCACTTAAACTCTTTTCTATCCCCTCTCATTGTTTCAATCAAGGGTCCACAAATACAGCTAAAATTTCTGATAAACTTTCTGTAAAAGCTTTCCAAACTATGAAAAGATCTTACCTCGGTAGCACTCCTTGCAGTAGGCCATTCAAGGATAGCCTGTACCTTCTCTGGGTCCATTTTTAGACCTTCTGCTGAAACTACAAATCCCAAATACACTAACTCTTTCTTCACAAAACTGCACTTCTTCAAATTAATCAACAATTTCTCATCTCTCAACTTCTCAAATACCATAGGAATATGCATCATATGTTCCTCTAATGTCTTGCTAAAAATCAAAATATCATCTAGGTAAACAATGACAAACTTACCTAGAAATTATTTCAGAACCTCGTTCATGAGCCGCATGAAAGTGCTCGGTGCATTGGTTAGCCCAAAAGGCATGACTAACCACTCATATAGTCCTTCCTTTGTCTTGAAGGTAGTCTTCCATTCATCTCCTTCTCTGATTTCTAATATGGTGATATCCACTCTTCAAATCTATCTTTGAGAAATACACAACTCCACTCAAACAATCCATAATATCATCCATTTGTGGCAATGGAAACCTATACTTGATTGTGATCCTGTTTATTGCTCTAGAATCTGTACACATCCTCCACTCTCCATTCTTCTTTGGTGCTAATACCACTAGTATAGCACAGGGACTCAGACTCTCTTGAATCAACCCCTTTTGCAATAACTCATGTACTTGTCTATTCAACTCTTCACTTTCTACTGGTGTCATTCTGTGTGCTGCCTTGTTTGGCAAACTGGCCCCTAGAATCAAATCTATCTAATGACTGATCTTCCTTACCAGTGGTAAACCATTAGGTACATTATCAGATACAATATCTTGAAACTCATTCAACAAATCTACAACCTCTACAGGTAAATCCTCTACTTCTTTACCAACTTTTAGAATTAAAGAAAAACACACATGCTCATGCCTCATACCATCTAGGAATTTTCTTTCATCAACAAATGTTATTCTTGCATTACCACATACCTTTTCTTTGGTCTCCTTCAATGGCTTTAGCTTATGTCACACTTCATCCTTTGTCAGTGAATAGATATTCACATGACCATCGTGTACATCACATCTGTCAAACTGCCATGGTCTACCCAACAACATATGACATGCATCCATAGAGATGATATCACATAGTACCTCATCTTGGTACCCACTGATCTTGAACTTTACCAGGCACTGTTCACTGACCATGACCTTGTGGTCATCCTACACCCAGGCAATCCGATATGGATGTGGGTGTTTCTGTCTCTTGAGCTTCAACTTTTTCACCATCTCTTCTGACACTAAATTGTCAGTGCTTCCACTATCGATAATCACATCACAACATTTACCCTCACACTTGCATCTAGTGCGAAACAGGCTCCTCCTTTGTTTAGGTTTATTCTCACCACTCAGCAAGACTCTTCTGTTAATTAGCATTTCTCCTCTTTCAACATCTTCATAATTTGATGATCTAGCATCTTCATCTACATGTGAAACTCTAGCCTAGCTTTCATTTCTCCTATCTATTCTGCCTTGCCACTGAGGACATTCAAATGCCCTATGACCTTCTTCTCCATAGTGAAAACATGTTTTGGACACGGAAGCCTCCTCTTCTAGATCCTTGTCCTCTTCCTCTTCCTCTTTGATCTCTATTACTCTGATCCTGGAAATGATTGGAATTATTTCCTCTCTAATTCTGACTACTACTGGCCTCATCCTTCTTTTTCAGATCTTCATTTCAGCCACCATATGACCGTCCACCAAATCTTCCACCACAGCCTCTTCCATTTTGTCTACTGTCAAACTTCTTGTTCAGCTTTTCCTCTACTTTTAGGGCAAACTGGTATGCCTCCTCAATACTGTTCATTCGAACTAGATTCAACTCCTCCTGAATGCTTGGCCTTAACCCATTAAGGTATCAGGCAACTTTCTCTTTATCAGCTTCTGCATGGCCTGTTCTGATGAGGAGTCGATAGAACTCCTCTGTATACTCCTTAACAGATCTTCCTGCTTGCTTCAAACTTTGCATTTTCTTTAGTAGGTCAAGCTCATAATCAACATGAATGAACTGTTGCTTCAATTTATCCACCATCCGATCCCATCTTGTGATTTTATCTTTCCCTCTTCTATTTCACTCCAATTGAATTTCTTGCCACCAGATCTTCACATGACCTTTCAATTTGGCTTTCGCAAATTTGACCCTATTAGGATCCTCAACATCTTTGTACTCAAAATATTCCTCACATTCATTGATCTAGTCAATCAATTCCTCTGGGTTGAGATTTCCAAAAAATGTAGGAACCTCAATCTTAGGTCTTTTTCCAATCTTGGAAATCGCCCGAAAAAGTCTTTCTTCCTCCTGGTTCACAATTTCAGCTTCTCCTTCTTGATATTCTTCTTCAGCTTCATCCTCGCTTTCATCTCTAACATTAAGATTCATTCCTCTATGAATCTCTTCTTGTAATGCTTGCACTTGTCTCTACAACTCTCTAAGCTCAAGTGTCACAGCACTAGCTCTTCTGCCACGTTCTCATCGTGGAGGCATTTTCACGATCCATGCTGAAACCCTAACCATGGTCCTGGTGCAAACTACCTCACAGTTAGTGATCTATTTACACACTCAAGAACTCCTACTCTGATACCACTTGATGAAGGGTGCTCCCCTTAATACCACAAACACATAACAGAAATAGAGAAACAACAATAATAATATGCAAGAACAGAAAATTGGCTTCTTATTATCTCCACAAATGTGGAATTACAAATTTTCAAAATTAAAATATGCAAAGCCACATGGGCATTCTCTTACAATATTCTATAGGACAAAGCCTCAAATCAATACCCAGATCTACTACCCAGAACTTGCCCTAGACAACACTACGGGCTTTCTTTGTATAGGCAATTTCCACCACCCGAGAAGGTTCTAGAAATTTAGCCCTTAGGGCCGACCAAACTTAGAATTATTTTATTTAACAATTTATTACATCAAAGTTGGCTCAAAATGAATTTTGAAACCCAAACAAAAATTTTGAAGAAAAATTATTTTCCACCATTTCAGGTGACCCAACTTCCGAAGACCATAAGTCATCACCCGTTGACCCAATTGGCTATTATAACCCCATTCTAGAAATGCCACGAAGTGATCTACAGGCTTGTCTTGCGCAAAGCACCCGTCACCCAAATTTTCAACCTCATCTAGGGCCTCTAAAGCCTTCAAAACTAAGTTTGAAGTTTCTATACCATACTGCCAATACCGAAAATCTTCAATATCTTCAAAACTAGACCTGATCTAGCCATGAAAATTTTCTGGCAGGCTGATATGACTGAGATGAACCTCCATATGTAAAATTAGAGCATTCTGAGATCTTAAGACCAACTTACTAAAAATAGAAAGTTTCCAAAAATAGCAACTCTGCACAAGATAGCCCTTATTGAATACAAAAATAGAAATATTTTTGGGTGATGCAAGATTTCTCTTACACCCAGGATGCTCCTGCATCAATATATCTCTAAAACAACTTCATTAAACCTTATGAATTCTATCATAACATCATCATCATCATGATCAGGCTATTTTTGTTTGAGTCATAGGTATTGAATAATAAATTATTTCTTACAATGAAAGTAATGCCCACAGAAGAAAAAATGAGTCTCACTCATTCTGTTGTTACCATTCCCACTCATCCTATTGTGGATGAAGGATCTCATTCATTAGCCCCTGCTGGTCCCATTGTTTCTATGACTGGGTCCCATTCTTTGGCTTCTGCTATGCACATGGCTGCTTCCAGTACCACTACTATTGTTGTCGCAGGTGATGCCTTTGGCACCTCCGTTGCCCCTAAGGCTCCTGCAATGGATGTGTTTGTGGAGATTACTCTTGTTGGGCCTTCTATGGAGGCTCTCTTGCAGGGTCTCGCAACCCTCAGCTCTACTGGTTTGGCTTGGTGCCCTCCCATGCCTGCTCCTAGGTCTGTTACGAGGAAGTGTGTTTTTTATTCCTTCTCAGATTGCAAAAATATTGATGTTGATTTTGAGGAGGAGATTATTTCTGATATTGATGCAACCACCTCTAATTTTTCTTCTAATGCCCTAGTTTTTAGATTGAAGGGTCACTTGCCAAGCATTCCTGGTCTACATTCTTGGATTTCCAAGCATTGGGAGCCCCTTATCTCTCATAAAATTTACATTTTTCATATGGCTAAGGGTTTTTTTATTACTAAACTTGAAAATACAGTGGATAGAAATTCAATCCTTTGTAAAAATTTCTTCAGCTGGGATTGTCGCTTCATGTTGATGCTAAAACCTTGGCATCTTGAATTCTCCGCATCTTTTGAAGCATTTAATAAGATTCCCATTTGGGTAAGATTGCCTAATATTCCCCTCCATATTTTGGTTGATTCTTTTCTCGAAACTGCAGCAGATGCTATTGGTTATTTTATTTTGGTAGATGAGAAATCATCTGATTTGCTTCACACTACTTATGCCTACATTCTAGTGGATTTGGATAGGTCTCTAAAGGTCTTTCTGATGAGATCAAACTCACTACTACTGATAGTAGAAATTGGATTCAACACTTGGATTATGAAGGCCTCTCCTTCAGATACAGAATGTGCTTCAAGACAGGTCATGATTCAGACCAATGTGAGCTTCATAAATTTAAAAAGACTTCCTCATGGTGGCAGGGTGTCTCTCCTTAGCACTATACGGTGGAGAAGGTGTCTTCTCACTAGAGTTTTTAGCAAGTGGTTAGGCAAGCTGGCCCTGTGTCTTTTCCCCTTTCCTCCACTTTTATTTCTGGAGTTGTTGTGGGTGCTCTTGTTCTTCCTTCTTTATAAAGTGTGTAGGATAACCCTTCATCTATGGTTCCCTCCCCTTTTTTTGGGGCTCACAATGTTCCTTGTAGTTCTACTACAGGGTTAGCCTCTGGGTCTGCCCCTGCTAGGCCTTCTACTCGATTTTCCCCTCTCACTGGCCCTAGTTCTTAGCATGCTACCATTAGGTAGGATGTTACCCCCTCTGGGGGTTTTGTTTCTTCCAGCTTGGACTTGTTGGATTGGGAGAATGTTGTTGCTAAGGTTGAAGAAGGATAGATCAAGGTTAAAGGAAAACATTTCAAGAGGGCTAAAGGAAAATCCTAAAATCTTGGTTTTTCCTTTTACCTTCACTCAAGTTGTATGTTCTAGGCTGTGGGAGCCTATTGGTAAAACCATTTTTTAGGTCTTGATTCATATTTTCTAACCGGGCTATATTTGTCTATCTTTGGTGACCTTCTAGTAAAGGGTTTCAGGTCCCTTCAAAACCTGTTTTCCTTAATATAAAAAACAATGCTCACAAAAGGGTTTAAATACATTAAAAAAATAATTTCAAAATAGATTACAATATTTTTGAAACCATAAACAAAACCACAAAAAATTAAGCTCAAATAGATTACCATTGACTTCCAAACCCAAACCGAAAATAAAACTAGATTTATTTAAGAAAAATAATGGAAATTTCTTTAACAAAAATAATCATTTGAAGTGTGAATTTTTTGAGTTCTAATATCTTTGACCAAGGATAATTTGAGACAATAAGCCAATAGTTGGGACTAAATTTTAAGTTCCATTAACATTGGGATAATTGATTACTTCCAAGGAGTTAGCAAGAGTTTTATAAAATGGTTTTTTATTTGCTCTATGCATCATGGCACCATTGCAATATATAGAATTACTAATTATGATTAAATTAGCTTCACCCTAAATATGAAAGTGCAAAATTTGACAAGCATATATAAGTATATAGAAAATTATCCAATGGTTACAAGAGAGTTCAAACTCTAACTTAGAGAAGACCAAGATCTCAAAGGACCACTCCCAATAATTTTTTTAAATTCGTTAATGCCTCTTTTGATTGAAAGTTTTGATAGACAACCTTGTAATAATGCTAGAGGTTTATCCTTATGAAGTAATTTCCACCAAATAGACCTCAAAATAAATTATTATTTTTCTATTTAATGAATAAAAAATAAGAGAGAAGGAAAAAATTGAGTGGATATTTAGGGGATTTTTGTAGTCAAATATCTATTTTGGTCTTCCAACCTCTACAAATAGCCAAATTGAATTTTGCAAAAAATATATGATAATAAAAAGTGATAATTGATATAAGAAATCACATGTAATACTAGTTAAGGGAAAATATATTGTTTGCAAAGGAATAATACTAGTGATATAAAAAATATAGAAATATGAATTAACCCTAGTTATAGAAAAGTAATCAATTCGCTAAAAGTCCAAATAGAAGCTATCACATACTCCCAAATGAATTTCAAATCTACAAAAATATTTATTGTTAAATATTCACCATGTATAAATTTACATCCAAGAATCTAATGAATGTTGAACTAGGAGCAAAACTCTAAAATCGTTAAAATTTAAAGAATATAAGACAATTTGTGTACATATTTGTTTTTCTATCATGGTTGAATGTATTGGAAGATATCAAAATTATCTTGGTTTTGAAGGAGACATTCATGGGATAAGACCCTCTTCACACCCTCAGTCTTCCATGCATGAATATTTTTTTGATGACACTATTCTTATAGAGTAAGCCATTGTTAGAGAGCCTAGAAGCATCAATTCTTCTCCAAAGACTTATACTAGTGTGGCTGGCAAGCATATTAATTGGGAAAAAAGTTTTATCTTTTTCATTATCACTCCAGAGGGGAGGTAGCATAATATATCTAGAATTTTGGAGTTTTCTTTTCCTATTCTTCCTTGTTCCTATCTAGGTCTACCCCTATGTCTCAAGACCTGAGACTCAGTTTGGAATAGTTTGTCAGATATACATTTAACAGTAAAATGGTAGGCTAGAAGCGTAATTTTCTTATCCAAGTTGGTAAAGTTACTCTCCTTAAAAGATTCCTCTAGAATCTTCCTACGTAAGCTTTAAGCCTTTTCAAAATCCTATACAAGTATGTGGATATCATAAAAATAATATAAAATAATTTGATATGGTATGGTACAGAGGAAAGGAAGATGATTTCATTGATTTCTTGAGACCAACTTTGAAAGCCTAAATCCAGAGGTGGTCTTGGAATTAGGCAATCAAATTTATTAATAAAGCTCTTCTGGCCAAAAAAATTTGGAGAATGTATGGAGGGATAAGAAATGGAACCTAATTTGGAAAAGGAAATATCTCTTTAGTTCCCCCTTAGTGGATACTTCCCTTTTGTCTCCTAATGTTTAAAATAGGTCCTTTATATCTGGAGTTCAGTTTAGGAGTCTAAACATTTAGTGGGTATTGGTTCAAGAGGGAAGTTGGGTGATGGTAAGAGCAACACATTTTGGGAAGATTGTTGGATTAGAGATTATCCTCTCATGGATTTTTTTGATGTTCAAGACCTCATTCATTCTTGAAAAATATATTTTTGTAACAAGGATTTTTGTTACTAGATTAATGGTTATTGGGTTGACCTCATCTCCTTTCATCTCAGTTTGGTGGATATGAACATTTGGCTAAATGCTTAGGTTATCTAATTGGGTCAACCTGATTCCATCATCTGGGCTCATGTTCCTAATAGATGCTACTCAGTGTCTTCTATATTATTGAAGCTCTAGCCCCTTGAAGATGCCATTCCTTTTTAGGCATCTTTCTTGTTTAAAGGAATAATTCCAAAGATAGAATTTTTCTTCTATATTATGATTCAAAACAAAATTATCAATATTGATAATTTTTTCAAGAGGGGATTTCACCTTGTCAATAGATGTTCTCTCTACAATAATAATTTTGAGTCTTCCCTCCATATGTTCTTTCAATGTCCCTTTGCTTGTGAGGTTTGGGAAGCCAGTTTTTCTATTTGGAACTTATCAAGGATCTTCCCATGAAGTATTAAACAATTCATCTAACATGTGGTCCTTCCTAGATTATAATAATAATGCTAAGGAAGTTTGGATGCTGATTAATCTACATTAATGTTGGAACATTTGAAAGGAATGCAACCACAAAGTTTTCTGAGATAGAGAAGCTTCTACATGGGTGGTTGCAAAGAAGACTATAAGGGTAGTTACGGAGAATTTTATTTATATCATCAATGAATGTAGTTTGGGAGATGAGGGGTATGATCCTAATGCTTTATTTCTTTGAAATCTTGATATCGAAAGGAAAAGCCTTAGCAATAGGGAGAATGTGGTCTGGTGTTCTCCTTCGAAGGGATGGTTGAAGGTGAATTTTTACTGGACTGCCAAAAGCAACCCAGGTCAGGCTACTTGTAGGTGAATCATAAGAGATATTAATTGGAAATGTATTGGGTTCATGGCTACCCATTTGGGAATCCAATCCAATTATGTTACAGAAGAAAATGGGGCCTTACAAATCATAAAAAATTATAAAGACGTTCAATGTAGAAAATTTTTGATAGAATGCGACTTTAAAAATATTGTTAGATGTGTTCATGGTTATTCTTGACCTACATGGATGGTTGAGAATATTACAAATGAAGGCAAAGGATTAATTAAAAAAATTGAAAATGTCATTATTATGCATGCTTACCACAAACTAACTAGGTGGTAGACCATATTCCCAACTTGGTTGTGTATACTAAATATATAATGTTCTAGCATGAGGAAATTAAGTTCAATAAGGAGCTTATGAATACTATTAAGCGTGATTTGATATATAGTATCATGGAAATTATAACTCTCATTAATGGCAGTGATAGATAATTGCTTTACCTTTTAGACCATTATGAATCTGACAAGAGTCAAGAACATCGTGTGTGCACACTTTTTGGGTGAGTTTTTGCTATATTTTCATCGATTGCATTGTGAAGGGAAATTTGAATCAAATTATTGGAGGCATAAACTTGGTCTATGTCTACTATCGTAGATATATGGGTGGTGATCCTAGGAATAAAAAATCAAGCTCTTTAAGGAATGTAAGGAAATTTAAGCTACCTGAGCAGTTTCAAAATGGTGATGTCACAGTTTATCTTGAGCAGCTTTATGACTAAAAGGAGGAAGCCAGTGTTCCAAGTTCATCAAGGGCTGAAAGGTTGAATGGTAACTATGTATGCAATTACTTTTTATTTAACTGTTGTGTTCATTTAAGAGATCACTAACCTTCCTTGTGATGGCAAGGAGTTTTATAAGGAAAGGAAATCTACATATGAGGTTGTTAATAAATTTCCTAAGAATGAGGAGTAGATGAATGCTCTGACCAAAGTGTATTACTACTAATCCAATGAGAAGATTAAACCTATATCAAGGAATGTGGTATCATGCATTAGGGTGTATTTCACTTTGGATGGTAGGTATTCTAGAGTCCAAAACTATAACTTTTCTCTTCTGAACCACTTTTGTTACATAGATAGGGTTTCCTTCCCTTTCTATGTATTTAAGTCTTTTAATAATAGTGTGATTGAGAATAACAAGAAATCCAGCAAGCCCATTCTTGATGGAGGGATTATCTTTCTATTCATTGAATACTGCAAGTTCTGCACCTCTAAACCTGCTATTAATAATAAAATAAAAGGCGAAGGAAAAACGTCTAGCGGGGTAAGGAAAAAATCTCATTGGGAGTCTAAAGTTAAAAAGTGAGGATTATTCTAGATGACAACAATAATGGATTAGAGACTGGGGATGACTCTATCAAGAGCATGAAGCATATGATAGTGACAAAAAGATCAACTCCTCCATTCAAAAGATCAAGAATATCATAGGGAAGATTGACATTAAGAGAAATGTGTTGGACATCGACCTGGGTAGTTAGAGGAAGGATTCTACGGAGGTTGCTAAGATGGTCCGAGGAAAGTAACTAGGGCTATCCTAAATAAGAAATCTTCAACCTCTTCCAAAGTCATTCAACATCTCAAAGACACCAAGGAGGAGGTGACCATCACAGGGAACTAGGCTGCTAAAGGTCTAAAGGATTTTATTTAGTTTTGTTTTTCTTTATTTCCTGGGGGTCTTCTCTTATTTTTTGTTGTTCTCTATTTTTTTGTTTTTTATCTAGGCACTAGTTGTGGGTCTGTTCGCTAGTTCTATGATTTGGTGAACGGTGTCTCAATCTTTGGTACTTTTATTGTTAATCTTTTGTAACTTGGTTTAAGGGTATTTGGGTCCCCAATTAAAACCTATTTTTTCCTTAATCCAAAACTGAAAAATGTCTTCTGCCTTATTTTGTCTAGTGCTTGTTAGTTTCTCCCTAATGAACAATCTTATATATTTTATTTCACTTTAGAACTATTTTAGGATAGAATGCCACATTTTCTTGCAAATATGTATTCCTACAATATTGGCAATGATAATATCTTTAACCCTATCTTCAATAATATGCATGGATTTGGCTTACCCCTAACGGTAATATGCTAGTAGCTTTGGTTCTATGGTTACAACAATATTGGTCATTGTATACTCCTTTATTCCATTCTTTTCAAACAACAACAATATTTTGGATTTCCCAAAAGCAACATTTGATACACCATATAGTCTATCTTGATCTCTCAAACTAACCGTTTTCTAAAATGCTTGATTAAAATAGACTAAAACCCAACTAGTGTAAAAACCTTTCATATCTCTTTCAAGAAAACATTGCGATCAACTAGAATATAACTTTAGCACTTTAGGGCTCTGATACCATGTGAATTTTTTCTTATCAAGAAGGTGTTATGAGCCTAATATTATTCTTAAGTATACACTACAACTTAACCAAATAAAAATTATAGAGAAATATAAGAGAAATAAAATACACTGATGATACAAATAATTTTCATAAATGTTCCTATGAAAAATACAATTTGGGGGAAACCAATTATCAATTCTGAGATATTTTATTAATATATTCAAAAAATATACTATTGAGGAGTTACTACGATGTTTTGCATAACACTGGAAATACTAACAATCTCCCTTTTATCACTAGTTGAACTGCTAAAAATATTCCATTGTCACTTGTAAAACCTCCCTCTGTAACTCCAAATCTAGAAGATTCTCCAGCTTAATTTCTAAACATGCTCCTCTATCTAACTAAATACTCAATCTATTCCAATCAATTTCTATAACAATATGGGTCATCAATTCCCTACATATACTTTCTCATTGAGAAACTAAAGTGCCACAAATGGGAGGACCTCTATCTCCATTGCACCTCTCAAGGCTGAAAATTTTGAAAACATATATAATTTAACATTTAATATTAAGTTTCCTTGGTATTTAATTTTGTGATAACTTTGTATGGATTATAATTTTGCAATGTCATTTTTATTTGAAAATAATCTATTTTTAACTATAAACTACAATTTTAACCTAGTTCTATAACTATTGTTCATCCCATTTTCTAATCTATTATCAATTTAAGAAATAGAAGGATATTGAGAAACTTGAATAATTAGAACTTATAAATTACATCCTCCAGATACAATATTTTAATTATTTACTTGTAAGATTTATTGAGGATTTTTCCTTAGGCACTAAAACTTCAAATTGTTGCATATCTTCAAATTAATATCCAATTATCAATTTTTTCAATATCCTCCCTATCTATAAGATTATGCCATAACTATTATAGATTAGTATATAAAATAATTGGCTTGTCTAAGATACAACCAACCATAAAAATACATAATCTTCTTTGAAGTTTCTTATCTTACATGGAATTTATTTCTTCTTTAATTATTTTATGATTTTAAAATTTTAAGCTTTCATAAGATAAATAATTTGGTATATTAGGAATTCTTGACTAGAATAATAATATTTCTTTTATTTGCAATGAAAGAAACTTATTTTTTTTGAGTAGGCTAAACTCACTTTGTCAACCTTACTATAAAATTCATTATCACAATACCAGGCACATAATTAAAGTTGGAAAACCCACAAGGAATTCTTTGTGATTCTTTCCATTCAAGATTCAAAAATGAAAAATTTAAATATCTAAAAATCTCACCAATATAATAAATGCTATCCAGATTATGTTAGTTTTTGATAGAAAAAGCTGCAAGAGGGTGTTGGCCTATGGTACAGATAGACTAGAAGAAGATTAACAACATATTAATAGCACTAGTCACATAGTAGATAATCAATAGAAAGTCAATAGAACAAAAAGTGTCTAGTCTACCTCTATGAAAAACAAACTTAGAGGTCCTTTTAAAAAATAATGAACTAGAGTAGCTTAATGAGAAAGTAAAAAACATATTAATAGTAACTTGCCACACAAGGCTAATCCATAGTCTTCAAAACTTAACCATTAAATAGGACAGCAAATTATGGAACTTGGGGCCAACAGGCCTGAACCATAACAAAAACCTCATGGCACCAACAACAGCTAGGATCTCCCACCTAGACATTTAGACATCAGGGTCGTGGTCCACTCTTCCTGGAGAAATAGCAAGAGGTCTCTATTATCCTCATCGGCTTCCATCTTACCACTAGCCATCTTCTCCTAGACATTGCACAGGGTCACAACCGATGTGTGCATGACTTTGAGAGAAAATTTGTTTGAATCAGTGATGCGGGATTGGATTTCCCTCATGTCCTGTTTGAGGTCGAGGATCTCATTATCTAACTCATTGAACTTCTATTTGAGAGAGCCTTTAAACCTATCATTCTCATCCATCACCACATTAGTGTGCTCAGTGTGAGGGGTTTTGGTTTGCTAAGTTTAGGGAGAGGGTGGGGCTAGGTTATTGTTGTGAGGCATATCATCCATCACTAGTGGGGGATTCAAGGGGGGAGGGCTGCCAAACCTAGTTGAGATTAGTTGTTCCACCGAGGAGCCCTCAATCGAACCAGAGGAGGCAGAGGTGTCCATATTCTTTGAAAGGGACTTGTCCTCAAAAGTCATTTCCTTGAGTCTTCTTTTTCATTGCTCATTGGCAATTCTATTAGAATGACAAATATTGCCCCCCAAATCCACCTCCAACTCAACTTGGCTGCCCGAATTCCTTCATTTTTTGGGCTTCCTCTTAGTTTTAGGGGTGCTATCAAACCCCATCTTATCCTTATCTTCCATGGACTCAAAGACATGAAATTCCTCTAAATCCTCCACCTTTTTAAAAATGTTCCTCAAACATCTCTTGCGGCCTTTACCATCATGCGAGATTGAGGTCAGTCTCCTGAATCTCCTAGATGGACTAGGCAGGGGACTGAGAGGGGTTATTGGCTCCCGAAGGAGAAACATCTTGGGTGACATCCTTAATAATAAGGGGGGGGGGGGAGGGGGGGTTGGAGCAGAGGGAAAATGGCTTTATGGAAGTTGTATAGATAGAGCAAGAGGCCTTGGTGAAGGATGGGGATCAGCTTCTCAAGATTCTTTTTCTCCTTAATATCTAAAATATTTATTTCCAACGAGTGGAGGAGGTAGAATGGGATGGAAATGAGGTCCCTATTCCTGATGTGGTTGAGGAATGGTGGATGATAATAATAAAACATAATAAATTTACCCTCAAGAGTGAAGTATTTCATAACAATGTGACACACCTTGGGACAAAAATCAGGGAGAAGCTCCTGGTTGAATCCCTCAAACTTTTTCATAGGCTTTTCACTCAGCCTGAAGACCTAGTTCAGACTGGTAATGTTGAGCATCCAGCTAGTTTTCTTATACTTCCTACGCTCCATAGAGAGTCCTCTTGCATTAGCAATGACCTCCTCATTTATTTGAAAGTGTATGCCCCCAACTGAAACCTTCTTGTTGTTCCAAGAGGACACGATTGCTTGGAGATTTTTTCATCATGGAATCCCTTCATTCTATCTATGAAGCCCTAGATGCCAATGTCTTTGCCATATTGGGTCACCAGGGGGTCGGAGGTGAATTACTCTTCAATTTTATCCTGCTCTATGCACAATGTTTTTCCACCCATATCGACCAAAAAATCCGCTACTAGTAATCTTCATTTGCTAGTTGACATGCTAGAGAAGAAAGAATGGGAACCTATGCAGAACATTAATACTATAGGGGAAAAAATGACAGATCTGGAGAAAAAGGTGGAAGACTCCATCTAGATTTTGAAAGGGTGGTTGTAACTAGTTTTTTTTGTTGGTTCTCTTTTTGTTTCCTATGTTGCTAGTTTTAGCTAGCCTGGGGTGTTTGTTGCTCTTTCTATTTTGGCTGCTCTTTTTGGGTAAAATTAATGCATTTTATGTTTTTGTAACTTTTTGGGTTTCGGGTCCTTGTAAAACATGTTTTTACTTTAATTTCAAAACAACTCAAATTGGAATCTACAACATTCTACCTCTTTCTTCAAATGAACAACCCATCAATCCAACTATAAATAAATTTATAAATATTTGAATAGAGTCTCAATTTATCTAATAGACTACCTAGTTTTCTATATCAACATACTTGTAGGTCTCCCAATATATTTTTAAATATCATTAATAGTTTTTCAATATAAAACACGTGATAACCTTGATTTCTAAGAAAAATCTACCACAATGACAAGATACAAACAAAAGTCATACATACTATGCATCCAAAAATTAAGGAATCAATAGAATCATTCTTCACCTCCAAACAACTTTATAATATCATATCACACATTTTACTATTATTCTATAAAATCACAATTGTTAACTCATGCAACACTATAGCATTTTTCTCCACAACTATTTATTTTAGTCAAGATTCTCAATTGAAATGGTACTCCATATATATTTTAAATTTTTACAAAAAACAATTTTAACACACTGGGAATCAAATGATCAACTTACTTTCTTTAAAAAGGAAATTACAGTGATAAAGCAACACAAACAAGTGGATGTAGTTTTATTCAGTAGCTAGAGGATGTTCTCCAACAAAGACGAGTGTAATCAAGCATTTGAGGAAAAATAGAAATGAAGAGATTTTATTTGTGTGGCATGACCTTAGCTCAGTTGTGTCCTGAGAAGAAAAGCTTGTTGGGGTATGGTGGGCAGCGAGGGTCTGGAGATGTGCCTACGCAATTTTCCAACTTCTCCATACCTGTAAGCCGATTATTATTTATGGGAGGATTTGGAGGGTTATATCGAGCGGAGACATGGATCATAAACACAATCAACACCACCACAAGAACATTCAATAATGTCTTGCTCATCAAACTACCCATGCTAAAATGCTAAGAGCTTTTGCTAAATCAAATTCACAAGAAAATCTTTAGACACCCAGAAGAAATCTCAACACAAAAACTACCAAACTTGTTTACACAAGGTATGAGGTAATGATCTCATAAAAGTTATAAGATGACAGTATGCTTATGGTACATTCTACAAATCTTCATCACTTCACCAACTTGCAAAATTATCTAATAATGTAGTAGGCGATGGAGTTTTCAACTATTCCATCCTCAACTTGCTTTGATCGATTCAGGTGGCAACTCAAACTTGAATTGAAGCTAGACAAAAAGAAATTTAATGGAAAGATGAGTTCCTTTCTAAGTGATTTTGAATCCTTAAAATTGAATGAATCACAATATTTTTTATGGGATCTATAAACATAATAGGACTATCATGTTTGTCTATAATAACCTCGACAAATGTGATAAGATATGCTAGAACATTTTTTAGTAGGAACAAGTTTGAACCAAAAGAATACTAAGCTGCAAAAATTGAAGTATCCAAGATATAGTTCTATTGATATTTCCTATATTTAAGATGAGCCATAAGTTGAGAGATCGGGCCAAAAACTTGTCCACCCATAGAAATTCCTCTGATCTTAGCACTATGTCCCAGTCAAATATAATGAAATCTAAAAACTTAAGATCAATCTAAGAATCAAGAATGTCACCTTTATGTATGAGATTTAATGTATTTTCAAAGAAGGGAAATATCTATTTGATAGTTACAAGAAAGGGAACAAGCCCTCTAAGTGAAATCATCTTATTAAATGATGCTCTTGATGCAGGAGCATCCTGGGTGTAAGAGAAATCTTGCATCACCCAAAAATATTTCTATTTTTGTATTCAATAAGGGCTATCTTGTGCAGAGTTGCTATTTATGGAAACTTTCTATTTTTAGTAAGTTGGTCTTACGATCTCAAAATGTCTAATTTTACAAATGGAGGTTCATCTCGGTCATATCAGCCTGCCAGCAAAGTTTCATGGCTAGATCAGGTGTAGTTTTAAAGATATTGAAGATTTTCGGTATTGGCAGCAGGGTACAGAAACTTTGAACTTAGTTTTGAAGGCTTTAGAGGTGCCAAATGAGATTGAAAATTTGGGTGGCGGGCACCTCACGCAAGGAAATCCTATAGAGTGCTTCATGGCATTTCCAGAATGGGGTTATAATAGCCAATCGGGTCAACGGGCAATGACTTATGGTCTTCAGAAGTTGGGTCACCTGAAATGTTTGAAAATAATTTTTCTTCAAAATTTCTATTTGGGTTTCAAAACTCATTTTGAGCTGACTTTGATGTAATAAATTGTAAAATAAAATAATTCTAAGTTTGGTCGTCCCTAAGTGCTAAATTTCTAGAACCTTCTCGGGTAGTGGAAATTGCCTATATAAAGAAGGCCCATAGTGTTGTCTAGGGCAGTTCTAGGTAGTAGATCTGGGTATTGATTCGAGGCTTTGTCCTACAGAATATTGTAAGGGAATGCCCATGTGGCTTTGCATATTGTAATTCTGAAAGTTTGTAATTCCGCATTTGTGGAGATAATAAGAAGCCAATTTTTTGTTCTTGCATATTATTGTTATTGTTTCTCTATTTCTGTTATGTGCTTGTGGTATTAAGGTGATCACCCTTCATCAAGTGGTATCAGAGCCAGGAGTTATTGAGTGTGTAAATAGATCGCCGACTGTGAGGCAGTTTGCACTAGGACCATGGTTAGGGTTTCAACACGCATCGTGAAAATGCGTCCATGAAGAGAATGTGGTGGAAGAGCTGGTGCTGTGACACCTCAGGTTAGAGAGGTACAGAGACAAGTGTGAGCATTGCAAGAGGAGATTCACAAAGGAATGAATCTTAATGTCAGAGACGAAAGCGAGGATGAAGCCAAAGAAGAATATCAAGAAGGAGAAGCTGAAATTATGAACGAGGAAGAAAGACTTTTTCAAGTGATTTCCAAGATTGAGAAAAAACCTAAGATTGAGGTTCCTACATTTTTTGGAAATCTTAACCCAGAGGAATTGATCGACTGGATCAATGAATGTGAGGAATATTTTGAGCATGAAGATGCTAAGGATCCTGATAGGGTCAAATTTGGGAAGGCCAGATTGAAAGGTCATGCGAAGATCTGGTGGCAAGAAATTCAATTGGAGTGAAATAGAAGAGGGAAAGATAAAATCTAGATCATCAAATTCTGAAGATGATGAAAGAGCAGAAATGCTAATTAACAGAAGAGACTTGCTGAGTGGTGAGAATGAACCTGAACAAAGGAGGAGCCTGTTTCGCACTAGATGCAAGTGTGAGGGTAAATTTTGTGATGTGATTATCGATAGTGGAAGCACTGACAATTTGTTGTCAGAAGAGATGGTGACAAAGTTGAAGCTCAAGAGACAGAAACACCCACATCCATATCGGATTGCCTGGGTGTAGGATGACCACAAGGTCATGGTCAGTGAACAGTGCCTAGTAAAGTTCAAGATCGGCGGGTACCAAGATGAGGTACTATGTGATATCATCTCTATGGATGCATGTCATATGTTGTTGGGTAGACTGTGGTAGTTTGACAGATGTGTTGTACACCATGGTCATGTGAATACCTATTCCCTGACAAAGGATCGATTGTGACATAAGCTGAAGCCATTGAAGGAGACCGAAGAAAAGGTATGTGGTAATGCAAGAATAACATTTGTTGATGGAAGAAAATTCCTAGATGGTATGAGGCATGAGCATGTGTGTTTTGCTTTAATTCCAAAAGTTGGTAAAGAAGAAGTAGAGGATGTACCTGTAGAGGTTGCAGATTTGTTGAATGAGTTTTAGGATATTGTATCTAATAATGTACCCGATGGATTACCATTGGTAAGGAAGATCAGTCATCAGATGGATTTGATTCTAGGAGCCAGTTTACCAAACAAGGCAGCACATAGAATGACACCAGTAGAAAGTGAAGAGTTGAACCGACAAGTACATGAGTTATGAACAGACCAGTGGTATTAGCACCAAAGAATAATGGAGAGTGGAGCATGTGTATAGATTCTAGAGCAATAAACAAGATCACAATCAAGTATAGGTTTCCATTGCCACGAATGGATGATATTATGGATTGTTTGAGTGGGGCTTGGTATTTCTCAAAGATAGATTTGAAGAGTGGATACCACCAGATTTGGATGAGAGAAGGAGATGAATGGAAGACTACCTTCAAGACAAAGGAAGGACTGTATGAGTGGTTAGTCATGCCTTTTGGGCTAACCAATGCACTGAGCACTTTCATGCGGCTCATGAATGAGGTTCTAAAATAATTTCTGGGTAAGTTTGTCATTGTTTACCTAGATGATATTTTGATTTTTAGCAAACATTAGAGAAACATATGATGCATATTCCTATGGTGTTTGAGAAGTTGAGAGATGAGAAATTGTTGATTAATTTGAAGAAGTGCAGTTTTGTGAAGAAAGAGTTAGTGTATTTGGGATTTGTAGTTTCAAGAGAAGGTCTAAAAATGGACCTAAAGAAGGTATAGGCTATCCTTGAATGGCCTACTCCAAGGAGTGCTACTGAGGTAAGATCTTTTCATGGTTTGGCTAGCTTTTACAAAAATTTTATCAAAAATTTTAGCAGTATTTGTGGACCCTTGACTGAAAAAATGAGAGGGGATAGAAAAACTTTTAAGTGGACTAATCCGGTAGAAAAGATTTTTCAATTGTTGAAACAAAAAGTTACAGAACAACCTGTTTTAGCACTTCTAGATTTTAATAAGGTGTTTCAAGTAGATTGTGATGCTAGTGGTACTACAATAGGAGCTATTATGAGCCAAGAAGGTAAACCTGTTGCTTATTTCATTGAGAAGTTAAATGATGCCAAGAGAAAATATTATGTCTATGATCAAGAATTTTATGCTATAGTTCAGGCATTAAAGAAGTGGAGACATTATCTACTTCCTAAGGAGTTTGTTTTTTATACTGATCATCAAGCGTTGCAATATTTGAATAGTCAAGAAAAGTTGAATCAGAGGCATTTGAAATGGGTTGAGTTTTTGCAGAGTTATACATTTATTTTGAAACACAAGAGTGGAAAGTCTAATAGGGTTGTAGATGCTCTTAGCAGAAGGAAACTATTGTTGACAGAGATGCAGATTGAAGTGGTTGGGTTCAAGGAACTCAAGAATTTGTATCCAGAGGATCCTGATTTTGGTGAAGCTTGGAAAGCTTGTATAGAGCCTATTACTCTAGATAGGATGAAATGGCTAGATTTTATCATCCAAGATGATATGCTATTCAGAGGGAGTCAGTTGTGTATTCCACAAAGCTCTATGAGGGAGAATCTCATCAAGGAGAAGCATAGTGGAGGATTGGCTAGACATTTTGGTCATGATAAAACCCTTGCCTTGGTTGGTGAGAATTATTATTGGCCACAATTGTAGCAAGATGTGAAGAAGTTTGTATAGAGTTGTAGATTATGTCAGATGGTGAAAGGAGTAAAGCAAAATATAGGGTTGTATCAGCCATTACCTGTACTAGAGAAGCCTTGGGAGGATATCAGTATGGACTTTGTTCTTGGTTTACCGAGAACACAGTGGGGACATGATTCAATTTTTGTAATAGTTGACAGATTTTCAAAGATGGCACATTTCATTCCCTGCAAGAAGACTAATGATGTTGTTCATGTAGCAGATTTTTTTTTCAGAGAAGTGGTGAGACTACATGGTTTGCCAAAGACCATAGTTTCAGATCGAGATACTAAGTTTGTTGGATATTTCTGGCAAACATTGTTGAAGAAGTTGAAGACAGATTTGAAGTTTAGTTCATCACATCATCCATAGACTGATGGACAGACAGAGGTGGTGAATAGAAGTTTGGGAAATCTGCTGAGATGTTTGGTTGGAGATAAGCCAACAGGATGGGATTTGATTTTACCACAGGTAGAATTTGCATACAATAATTTTTTCAATAGGAGCACTGGTAAATCACCATTCCAGATTGTATATGGAAGTAGTCCAAGAAATGCATCTGAGTTTAGAAAGATAGAGAAAGGAGAAATAAGTAGTGCTGAAGTTGAGGATTTTGTAGAACATTTGAAGAACATCCATGAGGAGGTGAGGAAGCATATTACCAAGATGAATGTGCATTATAAGACTAAGGCAGATGAGAAAAGGATGCATAAAGAATTTTAGGTTGGGGATGAAGTCATGGTTCATTTGCGGGAGGAGCAGTTTCTAGTTGGTACATATAACAAGCTAAAAATGAAGAATTTTGGACCATGTAAGATACTGAAGAGGCATGATTTAGGAAATGCATATCAGGTAGGAGTGCCTACTGAGCTGAATATTTCACCAGTGTCTAACATTTTAGATTTGACAGAGTATCATGAAGGAGGTGTTGAAGATGAGGTTGCAGCAGCATAGTGGAGTATTCCAGCAACCAGTTCAGATATCATGGAGATTGAAGACATACTGGACAATCATGTTGGCAAAAGCACAAGGAACAGGATATATGAAGAGTATTTGGTCAAATGGAAAGGATGACCTATTGAAGATTCATCATGGCTAACAAAGGAGGAGGTTAACCATCTTGGTTTTCCTCTACACACCTAAGTTTTGATAGGGTCACTTCTCAAATTACCCCGGGTGTCTGATGCAAGAGCATCCTGGGTGTAAGAGCAATCTTGCATCACCCAAAAATATTTCTATTTTTATATTCAATAAGGGCTATCTTGTGCAGAGTTGCTATTTATGGAAACTTGCTATTTTTAGTAAGTTGGTCTTACGATCTTAGAATGTTTTATTTTACATATGGAGGTTCATCTTGGTCATATCAGCTTGCCAGCAAAGTTTCATGGCTAGATCAGGTGTAGTTTTGAAGATATTGAAGATTTTCGGTATTGGTAGTAGGGTACAGAAACTTCAAACTTAGTTTTGAAGGCTTTAGAGGCCCCATATGAGGTCAAAAATTTGGGTGATGGGTGCTTCGCGTGGGTCAAGCCTTTAGAGCACTTCGTGGTGTCTCTAGAATGGGGTTATAATAGCCAATCGGGTCAACGGGCGATGACTTATGGTCTTCAGAAGTTGGGTCACCTGAAATGTTTGAAAATAATTTTTCTTCAAAATTTTTGTTTGGGTTTCAAAACTCATTTTGAGCTGATTTTGATGTAATAAATTGTAAAATAAAATAATTCTAAGTTTGGTCAGCCCTAAGTGCTAAATTTCTAGAACCTTCTCGGGCGGTGGAAATTGCCTATATAAAGAAGGCCCATAGTGTTGTCTAGGGCAGTTCTGGGTAGTAGATCTAGGCATTGATTCGAGGCTTTGTCCTACAGAATATTGTAAGGGAATTCCCATGTGGCTTTGCATATTGTAATTCTAGAAGTTTGTAATTCCACATTTGTGGAGATAATAAGAAGCCAATTTTCTGTTCTTGCATATTATTGTTGTTGTTTATCTATTTTTGTTATGTGCTTGTGGTATTAAGGGGAGCACCCTTCATCAGCTCCTAAGGTGATTGAAATAGTAACTATTGCCACATTGTGCATTCATTTTGACATAAAAAGTCTCTGTCCGAACACTAAAACCTAATCCTATTTTGACTGATCCAAACTCGATTCTCCACACTTCAGCTATAAGAAAATCTGCATTGATTTAACTATTCATTACCCACTTGTTTGCCTCACTTTTTCTATTAATGCATTAATAATACGTTGTATCTAATGCTCTATTTGAAGCTCTTATTTGTAAAATTTTCTCCAGGTCCTACAAAATAGAGCATTTCTAAAATTTTAAGCGAATACAATAAAACAAAGAGTGAACCTAATTGGGAAAGAAAAGGAAAACATGCTAATTAATGACCAGCCAAAAGTAGTAATGCAAATAAAATAAAATCATGTTCATTTATAATTATAAAATTAAATTTGTATAGAGGTTTTCCACTCACTACAAAAGAAGAAATTATGGAAGATTTGAAGGTAGAGGCATAAAGAGTAAATATAGTACGCTTTGGTTAGCTTAACTCAAACAAAGCATGAAACATAACTTCTCATTTGATAGAATTTTTCAAAGAGGTGTGTCAGATGGAATGCAATATTCCAAAGATTTAGGGAGAATTTTTCCTCGCATATCATAATTGAAAATGATCTTATACAAATGCATCCAAAATGTGGAATCATAGATAATGCATCTGAGTTGTTTGAAAAAATGCCTCAATGAAATGTCATGTATTAGGAATTGTTACCCAAAATTTCCCTGTCATTCAATTTTGGCCACAAGCTTGTTTTCATTTGTGAAGTTGATCCATAGAGCTTTATGATTTGCACCCTTGGCACCATGTTCTTTGATATGTTGTCAAGCTCCAGTTCAGATCGCACGTCCTAATTTGCAAAACCCAGGAAGATAATCAATTTTTAAAGCTTGTAGGAAATACTGGTGTTACAGGGGTCCAAAATGTTCTAAGTCTAAAAACCCTTTGTGTTTTTTGCCTTTTGGTCTGTGAAAGCTTTGGTTGTTTTTGATCTTCGTTCTAAGTGTCAAAAACCCTCGATGTTTTCTATTTCTTTGGTGCCTTTTTGGTCTACGAAAACCCAGGATGTTTTCAACCTTCGCACTTCTTCTCTAGCATCTTTCTTTTTCTAAGTGCACTGTCACGACTAGGTGGGGCCCAGTTGATGTTTTCAACAAGCTGCGTGTGCTTGTCACATGATCGCATAGGTCTTTTTCCCCTTATGTGATAATGCACTTGACCATGATCCTATTGAAGAACTGCTTGCAGTCTGTTGCATGTTCACATACCCCTTTGTTAGGCTATGTGAACATGTGACTAGCTGTTAGCCGCGATGTAAAGGCTTGCAGTTTGGTGGTGGGTCCTAGTTTTCATGTTCTTCGGCATCAAATTTCCTAAGTGTGCAACTCCGACCAGGTGGGTGCTAGTTCTTCATAACCGTTGTCAATGTGGGCCTGACAAACTTCCCAACTTTCAATCTATGGCTGGCACATGGTTTGAAAGGATATCCATACACCATGTGATCATGTGCTCACCGTTGATTCCTTCTCATTGTGAGAGCCTTGCAGGTCAGTCCAATGCCAGGTCAGGGTGACGTGCTCAATTTTTGATTGGTTGAGGTGAAGAGAAAGACTGTGGGACTATGTTGCGAGGTGTGCTTATGTGTTTGAGAATGATAGGTCACCGTGTGCTGATAAGGATTTGCAAGTGGGCCCTTTTGTTAGAGGGTCCTGGCTTAACAAAGATCTACAACTGTCACATGATCTCATGAAATCTTTCAACCCCATGAGATCATGCACCCACCATTAGATTAGAATCTTAGTTTGCTGAATGCTAGGTGGCATAAATGGGCCCGGGGTTGGTAAAGCAAGTGCACGGTTGTACGGTTATAGGATTTCATGTAGTCGCTGGATAGAACTGGGGTTAAAGAAATGTTGAAGCGACTTGGAAACTAAAGAGAAAGTGAACCCAAGGTAAAGCCTAGGGTTAAATTTGTAGTTATATTTTGATCCTAGGTTTTCACCAGTGTTTGATTCAGCAGGACATGTGCGAAGCGGCAGGGTAGCTTGGAATTGATTTCTGAGGACATTTTCTAGTTGCGAAGATGATGATGGAGATCTGGGTGGTTGTCACATGTTGATTTATGTTCTTGAGGTACAGTGTAGTGTTCTTGCACTGAAAAAAGCATTAAAGAGTTGGTGCCACCTGTACTTTTAAATTCAAATTCATGTGAAGATTAGATTTGGAGCCTTAATGGCTTAGTGGAGTTGCAGGTGGGTGGTTAGATCAGGGTTGCTTTCCTGCAGGTTGTTTACGGTATAGGGATGGGTACTCAAGGATTTATCTGATCTACCATGATGTTGCATGAATATATTATGATCAGACTTGGCATTAGTTCTCATTGTACCTAGGGTTTAATATTCTAAAGTAAAATCTTGTAACCCTAGTTAGGTCAAATTTTGACTCCTGCTTGCGTGCAGTTGAGTATGTATATATTGTTTTTTGGAGCTTTTGGAACGGAGAGTGGGACAATTGTAAAAGAGAAATTTACCTTTCTTGAGAGTTATCTACGGCATTTTTTCCCGCCCTCTGGCTTATATAGTTGTATTTCTCCCATTGATAAATTCAAACATTGCAGAGGTATTTCATGGCAATTCTTCATGTCCCTATGCTTCCTTGTCTGAGTTTGTCTCTTATTGGATTAAGGTTTATGAATGCTTTCATTAATATTTAGGGTTCCTAATCCCTCTTGCTTTTTGCAATTTTGTGTGTTTCCATGTTTGATCTGATGTAGATGTTTTGTGGGTGTGCTACAACCCCCTAGCAGTCTTGTCTAAATCCTACATCGAGTTACAGAAGTGAATGTCTATTTGTAGGTCATAAGTTGTGTCTTATGTTCAAGCCCTCTTATCAAACACTTATGCAAGGCTATTTAGTAAGTTGTGACCTATTAGACCAAATTCCTTCATTGGTTCCATCCCTCTATACTGAGATCCAAGCCCTATTTTCAGTGCATCACCTAGTAGGTAATTTTCTTTTCAGTCATTTCCCTTTCCATGCACTCCTTCTATCCCTTTCCCTCAAAAGATTTACTTTTCCTATCTAAGAGCAAATAAAGGTGATAATCCAAGAGGAACTAGCCTAGAACCTAGAGGTTTCATCTTAGTTAGCAAAGGTCCCACAACCTAGAGATGATTCCCATGTTATACTGAGTTATCACGACTACGAGAGCTTGAACTAAAGGTGCAAACTTAGTGTATAACAACTCTGGCATGCCCGGTGGGACCAAAGGTCAGATTCATGTTAAATATTGTCCTATCTCTGATATACCAACTGCATAATACAGGCCTTAAAGAGGTTAGTATTCAAGTATATCTAGCAACTCCATTGGTATTAAGAATAAGCAGAACCAATTTTTGATAGAGCTTATGAAGACAATAGACCCTTCTAATGGCAAGATAATTTGCATTCACACCCTTTAATCAGGGTAGTCCATTAAATTTTGCCCAACACCATAATGTGCCCTTGGCAACATTAAAAAACATACCTAATTTCACAAGTGAAGGATAGACTACAACCCTTGAACACATTAGAGTTGTGGCCACTATCTACAGCATACATAATATAACTCAAGAAGATGCCACCACCAAGTTTTTGGCACCTTCCTTTAAGGGTAAGGCCCTAGAATGGTTTAGAAATCTGGCAGTTGGCTCCATTACTTCATGGGACCAACTTGGTGATCTCCTTAGAAAATACTTTGAGGATAATTCAGACTCTTTGTCTCTAGTAGAGAAACTCCAAATTATAAAGAGAGATCCTTGAGAGCAGATGACTGATTTTAATGGCAGATTTCTCAAAACTTGGAATACAATTCCAATTAATATAAGGCCTTCAGTAGATTGTGCTTTCCTTTATTTTTTGAGAAGCCTAACTAGTGATATATCTATCATGATTCAATCTTTAGGAGGTTGATGCAGGAGCATCCTAGGTGTAAGAGCAATCTTGCATCACCCAAAAATATTTTTGTTTTTATTTTTCAATAAGGGCTATCCTGTGCAGAGCTGCTATTTATGGAAAGTTACTATTTTTGGTAATTTTTGTCTGTGCTCAGAATGATCTAATTTCTTTCTTGGAGGTTCATTTTGGTCATATAAGTCTGCCAGTAAAGTTTCATTTCCAGATCAAGTGTATGTTGGAAGATATTGAAGATTTTCGGTATTGGCAGCAGGGTACAGAAACTTTGGACTCAATTTTGAAGGCTTTAGAGGCCTCGGATGAGGTCAAAAATTTGGGTGACGGGTGCTTGCATTGGTCAAGCTTGTAGAGCGCTTCGTGGCATTTCCGAAATGGGGTTATAATAGCCGAGCGGGTCAACTGGTGATGACTTATGGTCTTCGGATGTTGGGCCACCTGAAATGGCGGAAAATAATTTTCTTCAAAATTTCTGTTCGGGTTTCAAAGGTTATCTTGAGCCGACTATGATGTAATGAAATGTAAAATAAAAATAATTCTAAGTTTGGTCGGCCTTATTGGCTAAAAATTTTGGAACCTTCCCAGGCGGTGGAAAATTGCCTATATAAGGAAGGCTGTATTATTGTCTTAGGCAGTTCAGAATAGTTCTGGCTAGTAGATCTGGGTAATAGTTCGAGGCTTTGTCCTATAGAATATTGTAAGGGATTGCCCATGTGGCTTTGCATGTTGTAATTCTAAAAATTTGTAATTCCACATTTGTGGAGATAATAAGAAGCCAATTTTCTGTTCTTGCATATTGTTGTTGTTCCTCTATTTTTGTTATGTGTTTGAGGTATTAAGGGGAGCACCCTTCATCAGAGGTACTTCGTTACCTCAAGCTTTTGATCTAGCTATGAAGGAAGAAAATTGTTTAATCTAGGCTAGTATGATAATCCCAAGGCCACCCATGCCTATCTCTCTTAATCTTCAGCCCACTGCACCTCTGTAGATGCCTTCATTTACTCCCATACCTACATTAATAGAATCTCAGGCTAGCACTAGGTATGGGAAGTCCATAAATGACCTTCCTCAAGAGCTACTCAAAGTGAAAAGTGATCAACAAGCAACAAACAAGGAGATGATGAGCCTATTGCAGGCTCTAACCAAAGAGTTGATCACTATAGATGAGCAAGATCAGGAGATTGCATTGCTTTATCAAAATCAGAGTCAAGGTTCCAGTCAATAGTACCAAGCTTTGGAACAATCCTACCAGCAAAGTAGACCACCATGTCAAGGAAGACATCAGGGTGAGAAGCAGAATTTGGTGAAGAGACCTTTCCATCCCTATAATCTAGTGAAGAAGATAGTCCCAACACAAAACATCAAAGTAGCTGGCAGTCACCTAAACCCATTTTTTGGGAAGGAGGCTACAAATTTTCCGCTTGTTCTCTTGAACTATGAGCTTCCTAATGGAGAAAGGTCAGAAGTGTTATAAAAGGAGACACCTAAAATTTTTCACTTCCTAAGTGACAGTGAGCTAGTCCCAGAGTAGATAAAACCCTGTGAACCAATCCCTAAAGAGCCCCCTACACCTCATAGCATTTCAAGCCACCAGAAAGAAGATGATTTTTGTCTTTTAGGTTTACTTTTTCATGATGATCATGAGGAATAGGTAGGGTTATTACATCAAGATGGATTAGAGCAATCGGATCAGGATAAGAAAGAAAGTGAAGAAGGTGAGAGCCCAGCTGATCTATTTGAGGAAATGCATTTTTATTTTGAGCAGGATGAGGTAGTGCAAAATTCATTAGTTGAGCCCTCTGACTGTGGAAGTGATGATATAAGTGCTACTAACTTAGAGCAACAGGATGATTTTGATCTGAACATTGAGACTTTTTGCTCAACTCTTGTTGATGTTCCTCATCTTCCTAAAAAGGATAATGGCTTGCGTGCTCTTGAGGAAGGGTTTTTGTTTCAAGAGGTTAATTATGTCCCAACTATGGAGGAGGAGAACATATGCCAAATTATCATGGAGGGACAAGTTCTTGACCTTCTTGCTGAAGACATTCATAAGATGCATGCTGAGTAGCAAGAAGGGCCTGGTTTTATGCTCTCTAGGGGGTGTCCTATCAGATATCTAGCCCAAATGGGGTAAAACAAGACATGCATACTCAAGGAATCAATGGAGGGTGATGTAAAGAATCCACTCCTTGGTGACCAGGGGCTTATCTAGCTATATCAGACTCCTATGGATGGCAGCATTTGTGATCTAATTTAGTTTAGTAATTTGGTATACCAAATTCAGGGGTTGATATGCTAGGTATTTCGGTATGTTTTTATTTTCCACCTTCTCCTTGTTAGCATCAAATGCGCAAAGTGTAATACCCTAAGGAGAAAGGGTACTTATTTCAACAATCTAGTGAATGGTTTTGTTTGAATAGGTTTTTGTAACTGGTTAGTTTAGGATAGGTTAGGTTTTCCTATTTTTGTCCCTGTTTTCTAGCTTAGTTTCCTACTTTCCAAGAAGTACTCATGCACACTTTTGTTCCTCCCAATTTTTTGTCCCTCTCCTTGTCAGAAATTTTTTGTGTTCCTGAGATGACTCCTATGACCAGTGGATTGATTCAAAGGCTACTGGTCCAATGTCTAGTAGGCTGACATCCTGCAAAAGTCACCAAAATATTACCCAAAATTTCCCTATCATTCAATTTTGGCCACAAGCTTGTTTTCATTTGTGAAGTTGATCCATAGAGCTTTATGATTTGTCCCCTTGGCCCCATGTTCTTTGATATGTTGTCAAGCTCTAGTTTAGATCGCACGTCCTAATTTGCAAAACCCAGGAAGATATTCAATTTTTAAAGCTTGCAGGAAATATTGGTGTTATAGGGGTCCAAAATGTTCTAAGTCTGAAAACCCTCTATGTTTTCTACCTTTTGGTCTATGAAAGCCTTGGTTGTTTTCGATCTTTGTGCTAAGTGTCAAAAACCCTTGATGTTTTCTATTTCTTTGGTGCCTTTTTGGTCTGTGAAAACCCAGGATGTTTTCGACCTTCACACCTTCGCACTTCTTCTTTGGCATCTTTCTTTTTCTAAGTGCACTATCGCGACCAGGTGGGGCCCAGTTGATGTTTTCGACAAGCTTCTAGTGCTTGTCACATGATCACATAGGTCTTTTTCTACTTATGAAATCATGCGACTGACCGTGATCCTATTGAAGAACCACTTGCAGTCTGTCGCATGTTCACATACCCCTTTGTTAGGCTATGTGAACATGCGACTAGCTGTTAGCCACGATGTAAAGGCTTGCATTTTGGTGGTGGGTCCTAGTTTTCATGTTCTTCAATGTTAGATTTCCTAATCACGCAACTCTGACCAGGTGGGTCCTAGGTCTTCATAACCATTGTTAGTGTAGGCCCGACAGACTTCCCAACTTTCAATCTATGGCTGGCGCATGATCTGAAAGGATATTCCTACCCCATGTGATCATGCACCCACTGTTGATTCCTTCCCATTATCAGAGCCTTGCAGGTGGGTCCAATGCCAGGTCAAGGTGACATGCTCAATTTTTTATTAGTCGAGGTGAAGAGAAAGACTATGGGACCGTGTTGCTAGGTGTGCTTATGTGTTTGAGAATGATTGGTCACCATGTGCTAATAAGGATTTGCAAGTGGGCCCATTTGTTAGAGGGTCCCAACTTAATGAAGATCTATGGCTGTCACATGATCTCATGGAATCTTTTGACCCCATGATATCATGCACCCACTGTTAGATAAGAATCTCAATTTGTAGAATGCCAGGTGGCATAAATGGGCCCGAGGTTGGTAAAGCAAGTGCGCGGTTACGCGGTTAAAGGATTTTGTGTAGTCATTGGATAGAACCGAGGTTAAAGAAAGTTTGAAGTGACTTGGTGACTAAAGAGAAAGTGAACCCAAGGTAAAGGCTAGGGTTAAATTTCTAGTCAAATTTTGAGCCTAGGTTTTCACTAGTGTTTGATCTAGTAGGATGTGTACGAAGTGGCGGGGTATCTTGAAATTGATTTCTGAGGACATTTTCTAGTTGTGAAGATGATGATGGAGATCTGGGTGGCTGTTTCATGTTGATTTCTATTCCTAAGGTATAGTGCGGTGTTCTTGCACTAAAAAAAGCATTAAAGAGTTGGTGCCACCTGTACTTTTAAATTCAAATTCATGCGAAGATTAGATTTGGAGCCTTAATGGCTTAGTGGAGTTGCAGGTGGGTGGTTAGATCAGGGTTTCTTGCTTGCAGGTTGCTTATGGTACAGGGATGGGTACTCAAGGATTTATCTGATTGGCCATGATTTTTTAGGAATATATTATGATCAGACTTGGCATTAGTTCTCAGTGTACCTAGGGTTTAATATTCTAATGTAAAATCTTGTGACCCTAGTTAGGTCAAATTTTGACTCCTGCCTACGTGCAGTTGAGTATGTATATATTATTTTTTGGAGCTTTTGGAACAGAGAGTGGGACAATTGTAAAAGATAAATTTACCTTTCTTGAGAGTTATCTGCGACATGTTTTCCTACCTTCTAGCTTATATAGTTGTATTTCTCTCATTGATAAATTCAAACATTGCAGAGGTATTTCATGGCAATTCTTCATGTCCCTATGCTTCCTTGTCTAATTTTGTCTATTATTGGATTAAGGTTTATGAATGCTTTCAGTGATATTTAGGGTTCCTGATCCCTCTTGCTTTCTATAATTTTGTGTGTTTCCATGTTTGATCTGATTTAGATATTTTGTGGGTATGCTACAATCCCCTATTAGTCTTGTCTCAATCCTACACCGAGTTGCAGAAGTGAATGTCTATTTGTAGGTCATAAGTTGTGTCTTATGTTCAAGCCCTCTTATCAAACACTTATGCAAGCCTATTCAGTAAGTTGTGACCTATTAGACCTAAGT
Source organism: Chamaecyparis obtusa (assembly GCA_027943335.1). Taxonomy (NCBI): domain Eukaryota; kingdom Viridiplantae; phylum Streptophyta; class Pinopsida; order Cupressales; family Cupressaceae; genus Chamaecyparis; species Chamaecyparis obtusa. The sequence continues at coordinate 132,347 of BSBK01007728.1, forward strand.
CCTTCATTGGTTTCATCCCTCTATACTGAGATCCAAGCCCTATTTTTGGTGTATCACCTAGTAGGTAATTTTCTTTTCAATCATTTCCCTTTCCATGCACTCCTTCTATCCCTCTCCCTCAAAAGATTTACTTTTCCTATCTAAGAGAAAATTAAGGTGATAATCCAAGAGGAACCAGCCTAGAACCTGGAGGTTTCATCTTGGTTAGCAAAGGTCCCACAACCTAGAGATGATTCCCATGTTATACTGAGTTATCAAGACTACGAGAGCTTCAACTAAAGGCACAAATTTAGTGTATAATAGGAATAAAATGAAATGATTTCAAAATAGCCACAAAATAGATTTTGTAAGGAAGCATATTTTTTTTTTTCAAGATATATATTATTTCTATGTCTTTGATTTTTTTTCCTTGAAATTTTCACTAATATATTATAGGCATCCATGTTGAAAAATAGTTCAAATGCATAAATTTATAATTTCATATTTTATAGGGTAAAGTTCATGCAATCCTCATCCATTAATTCTACGTAGAATTCTCACTTCTTTTCTTCAAAATCCATATTTCCATGGCATTTTGTCTAGCATTTTAATATTCTTCTCTAATAATGAACATTTGGCATTTGTGTTCTCTATTTTTTATAGGCACTCGTAACCTACTCTAAGCCTCTCATTATGTTGGGGAAGGCCACAACTTATAACTATTATTTCTTGGCCTAGCATGGCCACCCATGAGTCTCTCCAACTACCCTTTCTTCACTTGGTGAATGTTTGACCTCAATAGCTCCATCAATTCATCACCCTTTGTAGAGGTCTACTTAGCACTAATCATAGCCCTAAAGAGGATTCTTTAGTGAAGTTTCTAAATACTTCTAATCCCTCTCAAATTAGATAAATTTCTTGAAAAAAATGGATGCTTTAAGAATAGGTCAATGAATATCCATTAAATCATAGATAAAACATGGTCATATTGCTAGAAAAATATGGCATCATAGCTACCAATTATTGTAGGATATGCACAAAAAAGGATCTGTTGAAAAGGCATTAGATACTTTTGAGAAAATGCAACTGGAAGGTGTAAAGCTATATTTAGCAACCCTACCAACATCAATCAAATCATAGTGAAGGTATATTTTTATCAAATATGATGATTAAAAATTCTCTAGTAGAAATGTATGAAAATATGGAAGCATAAATATGGAATGTAAAGTGTTTGGTAGAAAGTATCAAAGAGATGCCATCTCCTAGTATGCAATGGTCACATTATGCCAAAAATATAAGATGCCCAATACTCATGTACAAAATTAAAACATGCTACTTTTTCCTTTCCTGGTAGTGGCGAAGAATTCTAGCAACCATAAAAAATTTGTGGGTGATATTTAAAAATTTTCCAACAGAAGTCCAACCCAAGAATAGCCTATCAGCTAAAAATTAAAACATGAATAAAGTTAAAAATATTGGTGCATTTGTTTGGATAAGTTTAATATGAAAAAATAGAATAACCTTTCCTTCTCTTTCATGTCGACATCTGGTTCATGTGTTTCCTTATCTCATCTTGAACAAAAATATTATTTAAATAATAAATTTTTTGAAATCCTACAAATTTTTAAGTCAAGCACTGCATGTCTTCAATCTAGTCTTAATAATTAAAGATTGGTCAAATTTAATTATGGTTATGGAATATATTTTGAAGGGTGGGAAGACTATAGTAAAAGTATTCTCTTCTTAAACATGATTAAAACAAAATTGTCACACATAGCATCGAGCGACTAATGACAATGTTGGAATGCCAATGTGTATACAATAATGTGTGCAAAGAAAATATGGATGAATCAGAATGGGTTGGATGCCAAGGAAATCCAAGTGTCAACAACAATGTAGAGCTTTACATCTGGAGGCTTGGATGCATAGAAGAGTGTGAAACATCAATCTTTGTGTTTATTACAAAATTTTAATATAAAAATCTAGGTGCATTCGTCCTAGTGGCAATAAATAAAAATTACTCAAAAAAAAAAAAAATTAAGACCATGTAAAAATGGCTTGAATAGATTGAACTAGCAAAAATGTCCTGAATAGATTGAACTAGCAAAAATTAAGACCATGCAAAAATGTGTATTTTCCTTCCTATTGAATGATTTAAATTATATATGTTCATTAAATTTTTATTTAATTATACTTAATAATAAATTTATTTATTTTTCTTCTTTTTATGTTTGATTTACTTAAATAGATAGATTTTCCCTCAACAAGAAGAGATGTACACAAGAAAGGAATGAATATTCTTTTTTAAAAAGTGAGTTCTTTTTATTTATTATTTTATGAAATTTTAATGAGAAAAGACATGTGGAAGAACAAATTCTTTTACTTTTTCTGTAAACTAAAACTACAATATTCTTTTTATTATTTTAAAAGAAAACTAAATTAAATAATGCAATTTGGATAGTGTTTATTATTTTTTTGAGTTTATTATATATTTTTGTTTTCTCTTTTTTTAATCTTGAATGCAAAGAATCACAACAAATGTCCCATGGGCTCAAGAACTTTAATTGTATGCCTTATGTTTTGATAAATGAATATCAACAAAAATCGTTAAAAATTTCACTTAACAAAATCAGATGACCACTTAAACCAAGAGCTTACCCATCTTTGCCAGGTCTTCAAATTAAATGGGTCACAAGTAAATTTCTAGGGCTCTTAACCAAGCCAAGTCTTTCTTTCATGCCAACTCTGGTCCTCAACCTTTCGTGTCCCAACCTCCTTCATTTTCTTTCTTCACTTTTGTGGATGGCATCTACCAAAAAATTGTAAAAATCTTAACTAGAAAGGGCCTTCGGGTTTCTTTCAAACCTCTTTCTCGGTTAAGGAACCAATATCACCTCTCAAGGACCCCAAAGCCCTGTTTCTCGGCTCTGGAGTCCATATCATATTGTGCTCATGTGGGAGCCCCTATATTGGTGAAATGGGCCGCTCTTTCCACACGAAAATCCACGAGCATTGTGCAGACATTGAGCATGATAATGTCCACAAATCTACTCTAGCTGAGCACTCCTCCACCAAACACCATATTTGTTTGGATAGAGCGCAAATTCTCTCCAAGGAGGATAACTATTTCAGGAGGACACTCAAGGAGGTCATTGAAATTCACTAACATCCCACCAGCCTCAACCGAGATGATGGGTGGTCGTTGAGCCTTTCTTGGAAACCCTTGTTAGGTACTCTTGATAGCCATCATCACCCTTGATTCCCCTCCTTCCCCCCTCCCCTCTTTTCCTTTCTTAGTTCCCTTGCATTAAGGTTCCTTCTCCTTTGCCATCTTGTAGCCCCCTTTGGCTTCTATGGGTCCTAGGTTGTTTTTGTTTCTCATTGCATGTTCACTTGTATAGCTATATAGATATATATGCTTGTATACCTATTGTGTGTGTGTGTGTCTACACACACACACACACACACACACACACACACACACACACACACATATACATACATATATATATATATGTATATACATACATATATATATATATAGGTATATACATACATATATATGTATATATATATGTATATATATATATATATAT